>CM066169.1:27100000-27410000 GCA_033629205.1 Lithocarpus polystachyus | reverse complement strand
AATAATTCATCCCCAAAAACGTTTACAGACTTAGGAGCCTATTTAAGAGCTCCATAAAACTTGACAGACAAGAAAATATATTCTAAAATAACTCCTAATTGATACCTAACCATATCAGGAATCAAATTTGACCTAAAAAACGTACTAAATAATAAAACCCTAATTAAAAACTGATTTGGTCTGAAAATAGCAGATCCAAAATAGGAAAAACCCTAAAAAACGTTCTAAATAATAAAAGTCTAAAATTAAGGAAGATCTGGTCCAAAATTAGAAGATCTAAATAAGGAAAAGTATCTGTTAACTGATTTAGAGCTGGAAAGTCAATCAGCCATAATTCCATGCCATAAATAACGCCCAATTACGTCAGATCAGCTCTCAATAGCTTGGATTAAATTTATTAGGCCTTCATCTTCTTTTGGGCCCAGCTTGGAATGTGAATCTGCCCAAATCCCTTGAATCAGCCCATTAAGTGCTTCGTTGATCTTCTTGGATCTTGCTCTTGTAATTGGCCCAACTGGAACTTGCAATGGATCCTTGAAAGCTTGTTGATTCTCATCACCATCAAGTCAGGAACCAAAGGCTGAAACTAGCCTAGCCCTGGTTAGGCGGAGATCAAGGGATGCGCGGAGCTCCATCCTTTTTGTTAAGGTTCGGGAATCATACATCCCTTATCTGTGAGTCGAGAAAGATTTCCATCGCTGACGAACTTGAAGCGGCAAGATAAATTCAAAGAGAGGGAAAACCCCTCGATAGAAGGAGTGAGACTATACCCTTATTTATGAAAGACCGATTTAGAGGGAAGCATCCGCCCCTTTCTTCAACATAGGGGATATTGAACCCTAGATTTCCCTATTGACTTTCCCATTACTTCTTACCAGGAAAAGGCATACCAAAGATTTTGGGAAAGACACATTGAAATGGAAGTTAGAGGAGTAGGCTCCTGTTAAGGCTAGTCATCATTAGCTCCTTGTCTTTCTAGCCGCTTTCCTTGCTTTACCATACCAGCAAATGGACTTACTGATTAAGTAACTTAAGGTTTGGAACCCTTGCTAGCCGCTTTTGTGGAAAGAAAAATCTCCCTTACTTTGTTAACTTACGTAAGGAGAGCACCTTTAGTATGCCTCCTTTTTGTTCACGCAAGCCATCTAAGGTAGTGTATCGAGGAGACTGAGAGACACGTCTTTCTTTATGGCATAACCAAAAAGAGTTGTCTTAGTCTTTCTCCTTCGGTCAGTGACTAATACGTCTTATTCAAACAATTTATTAGTTGCCTTCGACTTATATAAAAATGGCCATAGGTTCCTTAAGGTGAGTGAAGAAAGATCCGCCCAAGGGGGCACGAGTGGAACGGCCCTCATTAGCAGCTGTAGGTTGTCATCAAGCCTAGCCTAAAGCTGAGACAAAAGTGGCTACCTTCATTTCCTTTCTAAAGGTGCAATAAGGGGCAGGTGAGCAAAGAGAAGGGCACCTTCGATTAGGTGCCCGAGCGAAAGGCCGTCAAGAGCTACCAAAGGAACAAGCCAAGCCTAGCCGCTTTGCGGTCCGGGCTCCATTATGGGCACCTAGGTTCGGGCACCCCTTATTGAAAACGGCTGCACATTAGCGCCCCTTTCTGCAATCAAACTCAAGGAAAGCCTTTTGACAACCTTACTAATAGAAAGGGGAAAGATGCGCTCAATCCATTGCTTGTTGCTCCAACTTAGGAGTTAGGGCTCCACGAGCCTTTTCCGTGGGCTGCTATGCTAGTTGTAGTGCGCTAGCGCTTTACTAATATAATATCAAGTAAAGGGGACTTTCTCATGATCTTACGAATCTATAACTCTCTTTACTAAGCGAGATTCTACCCAGATCTAAATAATTCGCCAAAGAGCCTTCTTCTAACTAAGAGAGTCAGAAAGCTATCAAAAGCGAAGCTTTTGCTGGCTCCCCCTTTGAATTTCCAATTCCTCTTTTTTGTTCTACTTAGGTTGAGCAATTCGAACTCTCGATAGAATATAAAAGAGGCTTTTATTCCTGTGTAGACACCTCAACGAACTCATGTGGACACTCCTCAGCCCGAGGACAATCTCCCAAATACACATTAAGATGTTGACCCATTTTTCTTTTCTTTGCTAATTCCTCTCAATGAAATTTGCCATGTTGCACTAAGTTACTTATGGATGTATGAATGGCGGTCCGGGAACACTTTGGGGTGAACACCCATCCGAACAAGTAGAGTTAATAGTTCAGCATTTAGGCTGTAACATTTAGCAACAAAAAAATCTTTAACCCAACAAGTGCTCTTCGAACCAAGCTAGATAGTCTCCTATCACTAGGCTTACCAACCAACCTGGACTTTGATTCTTATTATTCCTACCGGATATCAAAACCATAAGGATTGTTTCTAGCCATGAGTTTCCATATGACATAAGTGCTCTTGGGTGGGCTGGGCCATTCCATCAAATCTTTGAGAAGGGGCCCAATCTCGTATTTTGATGGTTGCCATGGCGATAGGCTTCACTTCTACGACTGCCTCCCCAGCCTTTGCAAACACTGAGCGAGAATGGTAAAGGGGCACAAACAATGTCGTTGTGCAGGGGTGTGATTCACCAAGCTGGGGCAAACAAAGCCGTTCGGCCCCCTACCGGATTAGGAATGCGAAGGCCTTTCCTTCGAAAGGAGACTCTGGACAAAAAGAGCTATGCTATTGACCGACCCTTTCGTAGTGACTTCGAATCAATAGGCCTCTCATTTTGTTTGAGACGGACCGAATAGAGAATGAAATGTAGAAATAGGGGAAGGGTTCCAAACCTTTTTTTTGGTTTAAGGGCTACTAGACCTACCGAAGTACCAAAGGCTTTCGGGGCTTACACCTCCCTATTACACGACCTCTAAAAAAGGCTTTCAGTAGCGCCCTTAGAATTTAAGCCTTTTGAAGCGCCAATAGTTGTTGTTGTGGGTAGAGCTTTCGTTCTTATTGCTCCGGGTTTCGATCTATATGACCTCCGGGCGGTACAAAGTACACCTCTTCCGTAGAGGTAGGTAGTAACCTAACCTTTAAGAGTCTGTTCAAAGGGGGGGCCCTCTTATCTATCAATGGAAAGATCTCTGTGCGTGGCGTGATAAGGAATCTTAGAAAAGATCGATTAAGACTCCCTCCTCGGTCCCACGAAGATCTCTACGTACTTGTCCAGTCCTGGACAACTGAGATCTTCCGGTCTGCGTGCGTGGGAGCAGCTCAAACAAAGAAAGTCTGGTCTGGCTTGAATTCAGGCCCTGCCGTTTTCCTTCACTACTAGAAGAGTTAGCAACTTCTATTAGCGCCGGACCTTGAGTCGAATTGCTCGTGTTATGTGCAACGTCCATCAATGATGGTTCATTAATGTCCATTAATTTAGACTCCTTCCCCCTTCTCAACTATGAATAAGATCGAGAAGGGCCTGAAAGCCCCCAAACCAAGAACGAAAATGGGAGTCGTTTCACTCCCCATTCTCTCTTAAATAAAGCTCGCCTTCGAGCCTTGGGCAGGTCGGCTGGGTCTTTCCCTCTTGTTCTATTCTTACCATGAGAAAAACGCACAAAAGAGGTATGCCATACTAACTTGCTCCTTATAAGTAGTTAACGAACGGAAATAAGTCCATTTTATGTTTATAAGTGAAGATTGGATGGATGCCTTGCTCCTTGGGTATGCTTTCAAAAGGGCTGTTTTCATGCGTGCTGGTGTTCTCATGGGGGAAGGCGGGATTGGCGCATCTACAAGTTGAGAGTGTGCTTGGGTAAGTGGGCTAACTAGAACTACTAGTAACGGGATTTGCTTGCAATACGAGTAAGGGGAATGGAACGCTTGTTCGAGAACTTTAGCTACAGACTTAGGTTAGCTAGCTCAGCTTCTCCTATGGCTATTTGGATTAAGGAACTAGGGTAACGCGAAGACAAAGAAGGCCTAATAATAATGGTAAGTCGAATCAGGCGCGGCAGCCGTTCCAAGGCTTTTATGCCATCGTTCCAGCCTTATTTAAGATAAAAGAATGAGGTTCAAGCAAAAGACTCTGGGTTTTGCCTAAGGCGAGTAGCAAACTCTGGTTCCAGTGCACGTGTGGAAGGAAACTCTGTTTAGCCAGCAACCATAGGAAATAAATCCCCCCGAGGAACTTACTATTAATGCTAATCCATTAGTTCTAGCTCGAAGTTTGCCCTTAGTTGTCTCGAAGTTAGCTATTTGGCATGAGTAGCTTGGCTTGCTCATGCGGGGCTTTGGAAAGAAAGTCACCAGGGAATTCATATACAAATCTTCTAATCCAACTCGAGAAGTTTTATTTTGAAAAGTAGATTGGGAGTTCAAGCAGAGGTTAAATTAGGGTGAGGTTTATTATTCTAGTCTATAGGCCATTTAGCTAAACGAAATCCTGAGTATCAACTATCGTGTGAGTCTCGACCAATGTGTAGCTACCGTTAAAAGGCTATAAGTAACGGCATTCTCAGTTAAGATAACAGGATTCAAGCTTGCTTGTGTGTACGTGCTTGTTATAAGTAGATGTAGATGTAGATGTAGATGTGAAGGTGCCTAAGGAACCACCCTATCCCCTTTAAATACGTTGTTAGAGGCGTTGGCTATTCGTAGATCTGTTATACAGGCGATTTAGATACTTTCAATCCTTAGTTTAAACTCTTCAGTGAGTCTTGCTATCTCCCAGTCGTAACTGTACCTTAGGTCCATTTGCTATGGATGCGAAGAAAGTGACAAAGTCAACCTATAATCGCTTACCTTTGGAAACGTGCTAAAACAAGCCTATGGGTTTGCCTTTATAACAGAAGAAGTATATCTAATTAGCCAGATCTTCTGAAGCATGAACAGAATCACCTTTGTTCTGAAGGCCTAGCGAGTTACTTTTTTTTGAAAGGCGGTCCTTTTCTTTCCCCGGACCGATGACTCGCTTGTTCAGTACTCCTAACTATTATAGGAGGATGTCGTCCCCTCGGGACTACCAGTAGTTTCGGTTGTTGAATGTCGTGCAAGTTAGGTGGTTGTGGTTGTATTGGTTGCAAGCGGAACGTAGGCGCTTTAGGTGTGTGTTGACCATGCACTCTCGGGTGTTCGTTAACGATGAAAGTCGTTGAACTTAAGACTCGAGTTGAGAAAGAGGGCTAGGCCCAAGAGAGGAGGGCTTTCAGGGACTAGGGAAGGTGGGTGGATTATAGAGCTAGGGGCAGATTGAAGGTTGGTTTGTCCATTGGAATTGGGCATGGACGGGCCTTGACTGGGCTGGGCCAGCATTGATGAAAAAATGACAAAATCAAAACTTCTCCCATCGCATCATTCACCGGTGTAGGATTAAAGATTAGGTCCAAGTTTCGAGTAAAATCGACCTTCCCTCTCATCTTAGGGTAAGGCAAGGAATTCAATACTCCGATCTTACTAGGGATTCATCACTGGCTAGGGCTTTCAAATCAAAGCATGGGCATCTGTAACTAAGAGGGAGTAGTAGATCATCGATTGAAAAGCCAGGTAAGTAAACTTCTATTGATTATGGATTCGACCAGAGGGACTCCTAGCAACAAACTTATATGAAGGGGCCCCATGGAGACGCAGAAGATGTAGGAGCCGTTAGCCGAATCGACTAATAAATGAAATATAGGCCAGAGGGATGGACTCATTCGACTAATTAGTGATCCCTGGCCCTACCTAACAAAAACATGTCCTTGAAATAGGGGATTAATTGATTAGAAAGCTCGGTCAAGAGTAGGACATTCCATAAAAATCTTTCTGATCCGCTAGCAGTCCTCTCAAATCCCATTTTTTCATCAACAGGTAGGGTGAATTCTAAGGTTCCTTATTCCAGTTGTAAAGCGGAAGAAGAGGGATAATAGGCACAACCCTACCAGCAGCCCGCGTTTTCGACTCGAAAGGAATTGAAAATGAAACAAGAATTTGTGTTCACTATCTATGGAATGGAATGACTATCCTTAATCTCCTCTTCCCTATCCCCCCCCCCCCCTCCGTTTTTTTTTCCTTTCTCGCCGACAGGAGAATCCATTTCTTTTTTTGTATTGTTTATTACGATTGATTTGTAGTTCAAGGGCACTCTTCCTAATCCGAGTTTGAGATGGAATAAGACCCAGAAGTCGAGTCCCGTCGACCGGGAAGGGATTTTTTCTATTGATTTTTTATTCCCTTTTGGCCTTACCTTTAAATAAGGGGTTCTTCTCTTTCTCCATGAGGGAAAGCCCTTTCCAGATGGAGTAGTGCATCTCTATCTTGAAAGCCCGCCCTACAGATAGGAGTTCCTTTCTCTACTGCCTATCCTACTCGAAGACTTTTTTTCGTGGTGGAGTGCTTCAAGTAGGATGCGATCCCATCCCCAGCAGTCAAACCCCTTCCTGACCCGGCTCACCTGCCTCTAAAGCTGGAATGCCTTTGTAGAGGAGGCTACCTGAGGAATCGAATCGAAAAGTTTTAAGTGGGATGTGGAATGTGATTTTGGTGATGAATAGTGGTTATGAAATCAGTTTTGCATCAGATGATGAGCCCATGCGATAACTTTCTCTTTTATTGGCACTCGATAGGTAGGCTATTGGATTAAGTCGAAAGCCTACTAACGCATAAAGGTTCCAATTCGAGCGAGAGCCCGAACGAGGGAGGCGAGAACATGTTGATCGAAAGCTCCACAGTTTTGAATAGTGAGAAAGACTTTTCAAAATTCGATCAAATCGATCAAGAATCTCATCATCTGTTAGGTAGGCTAACCGACCGACCGAGTTGGGCTGGGCGTCCATGTCACAGAACCTTTCTTTCTAGCCAAGAATCCCATTATTGATCAAATTGGGGCGAATCCAATTCATTGGCAAATGAAAAATCTACCGTTTTAACACTCAAAAAAAAAAACCTAGAAAAGTGGAAGAGTCATTAAGACAAGAGCTAGGTAAGCAAGCAAGAAGGAGAGGCTAGAAAAGGCGAGGCAAGAGGCTCTCCATCTCTAGGAAGATTGTGTCCAGGATCTGGTAATCTAAGCCTTGCTTCTTCTGGTCGGCTCGTATTAGCCTGCGCTTTATTACAGGTAGTCATTCCCTCCATTTGTTCCTTTAGTCTTTTTAACGGTACTTGAATCTTAAGTTGTGGTCATGTCTCGTCCCCCCAGTTTAGTGACCGGTTCCATGTTTTCCTTGAATTTCATCAATTCCAGGCTCAAGTACCTGCTCATCCATCTTCATTCCAAAGGCGAACATTTCCATTGAGTGACTATAACTACTATTTCTCGGGAACCTTGCAACCTTGCAGTTCCTGGTCACCGGCCGCTTCGGCCGGGTTACCTTCGTCATCGTCAGTTCTTGCAATCAAGCCTTTTATTTATTTATTTATTTATTTATTTTTTATTATTATGTCTTTCTTTCTTAAGGGCTTGCGGTTCATTACACAAAGGCTTTCAGTGAACTATTGAAGCTATCGAGAGAGTACAAAATGCTGACGGTGACGAAGGTTACTGACTTTCGGTGGACGTAGAGCCAACGAGTTCAGTTGGACAACGTAATGAGTCTAAGGTTACAGAAGCGTTCGCCCACTTTGATAGGTATAGCATTGCAAGAAAATAGAGCAGAGAGCTTACCATTTGTTTCTATTAGAGTCACGAGCTTGTTGTAGTTGGTCTTTAAAGGGAGAACCTTACTACTTACTTGCTATATCCTCGCGTTCTTGCACGGCTCGACTCGTTCTTCGAGCCCTGCTTTTCCCTTCCCCCTCTCCCCGTTCTAACGTCCAAAACAAGGCCGTATGGAGTATAGCCAAGTGGTAAGGCATCAGTTTTTGGTACCGGCATGCAAAGGTTCGAATCCTTGTACTCCAAATTATTAACACTCAATCGGATCTGTCAAGAACGAGCTGACGACTATAGGGGAAGTGGCTGACTGCAGTCCCTGGGCCCACCAGCTTGTATCAAGCCAAAAGTTTGACTTAAACCTACTTTGCTAATAGAAGAGATAAAAGGGAAAAACAGACGGCAGAAAGCAATCCCTTCCAAGCCAGAGGTCTTCTTTCTTCTGTCGCCCTGCTAGCTTAAATCTTGTACTCTATTTATACTATACCTGAAATCACTATCGAAAAAGGCTCTCTTTTTAGGCTAGGGAGTGAATTCCACTTTAGACAAGTCTAGCAAATACACACATCTATTACTATACGATGCTAGAAACAATGCTATTCAAGGTGGTGACCGAATGAACTCGTTCATGGTCGAGGTTGTTGTAAACAACTGGATCAGTCGGTTAAACAAGCGTTGCTACCTATGCTGCTATCTCTACCACCGGTGCCGTTGCTAATGGTGCTACTATCGATGCTCCTGCACTTGGAACTACTCGTGCACCTTTCACTGCTTATGAATCGAGAGAATTAAGGTCAGAAAGATTAAGATCATAGGCTGCTGAGTGAGCTCGACCAACCGTCCCTGCTACTGATGCCTATGAAGTAGGTGGTGCTACTGTTTATGGTGGTGGACCGGCACTGCCTTTGCTACCTCTGCCGGTAGTGCCTACACCCGGTCAATTGGATATGGCCCTAGTCTTGCTGCTGCGTCTATTACCTCTGCTTGCTCTGTCTCCGTTCCCATCTCAACCTCTGATGCTACTGCTCTTGCTAGTTTTTTTTTTTGGTATAGACTTTTGAAAGCTTCATCAACCTATCAACCTATTGACCTCTTGTCTGCACCAACCTCTCACTCTCCTTTAGCTTCACTTGTAGCACTTGGTGGGCTCCATTGTTGTATCACTGAGATTCTCTTTTTCCCTGGGAGGCAAATATGCATATTTGTTATGTTACGCTGCATTCTTCACACTGGGAACATATGAATTCTTCATTATTCCCTTCAAAGCAACATCTGAGCAAGTAGCAGAGCCAGTGGAGGCACAGCACCTTAACGCAGAGTGAGTAGCATAGGGAGTGGCCGAGCATCAGTTGAAGCTGTTGACTAAGTCGCATATATAGATCCCGACCAAGCTTATGCTTCTCGTGATCGTGGTCACCTTTATAGATCATTATCGATGATTAGGACCTTCGTGATCGAGACCTAGAAGCATACCCCTTATCAAGGGTTGCTCTTCCAACTTCTGGTACATAGGCATAGACAGACCCATCCATTCAAGCAAGGGTAGATGCTTCATAAGTTGATAAGTTTGAGCACCAGCTTACCTTTACGAGTTTCCTTTAATCTGTTTAAGCACCACCCACACCACTGGGCATTCTTGTACCCTTGAATCCACAAGTACCATTGCAAACCAAGATCCATAATACGAAAACAAAAATGAGAATGAGGGTCCGAAGGAGAATCATAGGAAAGGCAAATTGATAAATAGGCACAATTAACTAGAAAAGGGAGGGGTCGGGGGCGACAAAATATTGATAGAAGCTTCTTTTTCATTCTTGGACAATGAAATAGAGAAGATTGCATTCAATATCACGTTTCATCTGAAAGTTTATGGAGCTATCATCTTTCCTAAGTTGCGTTAACAGCCAGGAACCCGTCTTACCGCAGCTGCTGGCACGGAGTTCGTCGGGGCTTCTTCCCCGAGTCTTGTCATGATCGCCCACTCAACCAAAGAGCTTTACAAGCGGCATTGCCCTTCTTCACTTATGCGATATTCCTGGATCGGGCTTTCGCCCATTGTCCAAGAGTCCCCACTACTGCCCCCCGTGGGAGTCTGGGCCTTGTCTCAGTCCTTGTGTGGCTGATCATTTGAAAAGACCAGCTAAGCATCATTGGCCTGGTCAGCCTTTACTTGACCAACTACCTAATACTACACGGGCTTATCAAACAGCGCTTTTTAGCTTTCTTCAGGATTTGGCCCGAATTGTTCGGCAGATTCCCACGCGTTACGCACCTGTTTGCCACTTTATTCTCAATTGTTCTCACCTCTTGGACGAGACAAGCTACCTTTAGCTAGGGGCCTATTTTCCTTCTGCCCAGCTCCCCGAAAACAACGTTCGACTTGCATGTGTTAAGCATATAGCTAGCATTCCTTCTAAGCCAGGATCAAACTCTTCTTTTGAGTATGATTTGGCCCCGCAGTGGTAGAACCTAGTGAACTGAGCGTACTACTTCCCAACCTTCTGTGGACCTTGCTTCTCTTATGATTTTTATTTATTTATTTATAAAAGATAGAAAAAAAGGAACTAGGATTGCCAAAAGGCGTTTGACAAAGTGTGAAGAAATATCTACTAAATCCTTCCATCTTGGTACCACTAACGCCTGGTCGACCTATACTGATGTATCTGTCAGTAATGGAAGCATCCATGAGTTGTGTCCTTGGTTAGCATGATAAAATGGGTAGGAAGGAAAGAGCCATATATTATCTCAGCAAGAAGTTCACTGATTATGAGACAAGGTATACGGTTCTAGAAAAGACCTGTTATGCTCATACATGGGCCTCGCAATGCCTACGCCACTACATGTTGAACTATATGACCATGCTGATTGCAAGGAGAAGGATCGGACAATCCAAACTAGCAGAACATCGGGTATTCTTGGAACAGCTGGTGTCCAAGCATAGGGTTCAACTTTTTTGATTGCATGGGTTACAAGCGTATTTGGTGTCCCGCCTTTAGGAGGACAAGTCATTACCCAGATTTCTGTATCATACTATTTGCAGCGTTAAGAAAAGCTGATCCCTAATCCTTTCAAAGAGAAGTGTAACTAAGGAGAGAATATCTCTTACTTGTACTGAAAGAGTGTTAAAGCAGTGCTCTGCCTTGTTTCCTCTTTCTTTGTGTTTCATCATTATTAAGATTTATTTGTTTTCTCAGCGTTTCCCTGTTCCTCTGTTCGGTTTCCAAGCCCTCGCGTGCTTTCGGTAGTCTAGAGCTATTGTTGTTTGTCTTTCTCTGTGTAAAATCCTTCTTTATTGGGCTTTCTTAGTTATTAAGATTCTCTTTCTCCTGTGTTGTCTGTATTCCCCGTAACCCCATCAAAATCAAAGCTAAGCTCATAAGGAAGTTCCCCCAATTGTGCAACAGAAAGAAGGAAATATAGTATGTGCTTCCCTTCTCTCCCCGTTCGTGTTCAAAGCATTCGTGTGCTTTCTTTAGTAAAGATTGTTTTTGTTCCTTTTTGTTTTGTTGTCCCCAAGGGTGACCTATCTCTTTCTTTCTTTCACTTTTTAGTTTCCTTACTATTTTTTTTATGATTGTTCCTTGCATATTATTTTTTTATTTTTAATTGTTGATTGTTGCTTGTTCTTGGAATCACAAATTAAGTGGCAGAAGACCAAAACGATACCGAGGCTGAAGAGGGAAGCTTGTCTTTCAGATGCTTAGTGGGCTGTGTTATAGCAACGGAAGATTTGATAAAGCATTCCATTCCTTTTGCTTGCTGAGCCTCATACATTCTTTTCTTTTGCTTCTTGATTAAGACTAAATAGACCTTGGATCTCCTTCAACCACCAGAATCCTTGCCCGACTGACATATTAGCCCAATCAAATCAATAATTTGAATATGGAGATAAAGATTCTAATATGGGGAAAGATAGCGAGCCCAGGTCTTGTCTTTTCTTTCAAGAGGATGAGCAAGACTCAGAATAGAATGCTTGAAGAAGAGGATGAGTATTCTTGAGGAGCAGGCTTCCTAGTTCAGAAAAGACAGGATAAGGGGGACTCAAAAGATGGAGAAAGTGGAGAGGTCACTTTTTCTTTTCCAGTCTCAGGAATTCGCTAAACTAAAGATTCCCAATTCAAGATGAGCTCCGAAGCCTTCATAAAGTAGGGGGCATGGTGTTAAACGAGGTTAGAAGCGGGTTCTTTGCTTCATTATTCATTCAGTCATCACCCACTTCGTATTCTTTATGGTTGAGTTTGTTCCATCTTCTTAGAATGTGGAATTTCTCCTGGGTATCCCAATTAGAAGAGATGTTTATTCACTTTCAGCTTGTAATGCTGGCTTCTTTCATAGCTGGATCCTAGGTTGCAACTTTAGAGGAAGACTTTCTTCTGTAATAGGAGTTTACTACTTTTTCCATTTGCAGATCAAAAAGAAGATGCCCGGGGTTTGATAGCATTACCATTTATACAGACCACCAAAAGATAGTATAGATGGGGGATCCTCCTTACGAAGAAAAAGAAAATGAGACATTGATTCCAGCCAGGAATGAACCGTCAATCCAAGCTAGCTCAAGTCATAATAGCCAGTTCAGCTAGTTCGATACGAGATATTCAGGTGTGAGCGCTGCGCTAAGGTAGCTTGCTTGCAATCAACCAAATTGAGAGAGAAGTAGGTAGTTGACCAGGAGGAGCCCTTAAATTAGACCGGTAGGGAGAGTTAGCTCTTCCTTTTACCATTCATATTTCAGCGGATGATACACCATAAGAAGAGGGGTAGTTCACTACTCATGGTGCAATTTATAATACACTTTATGTATTTTGAATGATGGGAAAGAAGGCTCCAGGTCTCAGTTCTTAGAAAAGTGCTTTTGAGAGTTCCACCATGATAGATATAGTTTATGACTCGGCCATAGGTAGAAAAGCGGGTTGAAGGAGATCATGTTACGTATTCGAATTAATGGAGGGTCTGCCAGGGTCGTCGTACCTACTATGAATAGAGAAAACTTTCCCCATTGCACTCATTAGTAGCCCAGGTCTTTCCATTCCTAATATGGATGTTGTGGAATTATCTACTGGTTCTCGTCCACTTACCGTTGACCTCGCCTCCCACTACAGCAGTAGCGTTGGAATGTAATAAGTTTCTGATCCAACTTCTCCTAATGGGAGGCATTCCGATACCATAGCATGAACCAAAAAGCAAACTCTTCCTCTCAAAAACGAGCTAGCATAGACCACTTGCTTCAAAGCTCAAGGTTCTTCTATAGAAAATCTATAGAAAGGTCAGCTGTTTCACTTTCAACGAGTCGGGATACATTTGCAGTCATCACATCAGGAACAGTTTGTTTCGGGAACTAGTGCAATGAATAAATAAATACAATTTGCTTGCCTCTTTTAATGAAGAAGGGTTGGTTTAATTGATAGCTACCTTTTGGAATTAGGAATCCTCTGGATTGCTCTTATCTTATGCCCCGGAGTGGCGAGAATACGAAGCTAGATCAGCAGGAATGACAGCGATCTCGGGGAATCTACTCTACTAGTTGCAACGCGTGTTCTTGTCTGCATTGGGAATAGAGCATTGCTAATATATGCAGGACGGGAAAGTTTTTTTTAGTCTAACCTTCGCATGAGCTTTTCTTGTTCTTGACTTCAAATTGGAATTGACTTCTCGTTTTAGCTTATATTAAGTGCACCTATCCCTACTTGATGATTCTTTGTGGACACTCATTTCTTCATCTAGGTAGGTATCAGAAGCTGAGAGATAGCCGTACACTCTGAAGTGGTAGCTTTTTATCTACTTTCTCTCTTTAAAGGCGTACATCCAGTCCAAGCAGTTGCTCCCAGCTAGCGGAAAAGGTTAATGTTAATTAATTTCTATTATAAAGATGCTATTGCGCCTCTTTCTTGCGTTGAATAGTAGGCATAGTCCCAGATCAATATCTATTTTGATTTGAAACTGATAGAAAGAAAAAGCCCCACCTCCTGCGGTGGGAAGAGAATGAAAAGTGTTATTACAAGCTTTGAGAGTCCCGGAGTTGAGCTATTTGAGTGGACATGAGTAGTTCTTCACTTCAGAGTTTTCTTTGTTAGGAGTATTCATCTCTTAATAAACTGAACTAGTTGCTTTCTTCTAGGAAGTGGGTCCTTGCCTTCCCTTGAGCGTAACACAGAATTGATTGATTTGAGAAGTTTGCTACTAGCACGCCCCATGGGTTCTTCTATTTAGTCCATGAGGGTTCTCTCGGCACTGTTTTCATTCTTGTTCACCAAGACGTAGCTGATCATCCGATCTAAGAAGATTATATTGACCTCGCTGAGGAGTTGGGATCTTGAGGTGACTACCCAGAGGACGTAGAAAGAATCAAAGATCTTATTTAGTGCTTACCTATATTCCATACATATAAAAGCAGCGGGCAAGGCTTAAAGTGAGAGCTGCCCGATCTTGAAGCTTTAGTTGGAGGACGATAATCTACTTCACTTGGATATCCTACCCAAAGGGAAAGGTTACGGTACATAGGTACTAAAGCCAAGGCGTTTTTTTTTCCTTCTATCGTTCCTATCTATGCGTCTCCCGACTCTAGTTCTATCATTTGAAGGTTCTTCTCGATTTGTTTAAACGCCCTTCCCTATGTAGGTTCTTTGTAGGATTTCAATATGAGATTCCGACTTTGAAGAGAAGTTCTATCATTCTTGAAGTCCAGAACAGGGTCCCGGTCGATAGATTTTCCTTCCTTCCTTCTAATTCTTTCGATCTTTCTTCTTCCTACGTCCCCCTTCTTCTGGAGTACTTTCCCGTAGTCGGTTCTTGGTCTTTTTTGTATTGAAATGTATCGCCCTTACCTTACACAAGCCCTTGTTCCCTATCGTTCTCTGCCAACAGGCTTAGTTGTAATGGATTCCTTCTGAACGGGATTCTTCTGCCTCCCTGATCGCTTTGGCTTAAATGCTTTTTCTTATCCATATTGCCTTCCACCTTGTCAATGGAATTTCCATAACAAGAAGACTACTGATCACCTGAACGGTCGTAATACCTCACCTAGCAGATCTTGATCCAGCCTAAAGTCAGGGTGGGAAAACCAATCTCAGAAGGGAAATCTGGATGAAAGGGCAATTCAAATTCACCAAGTACCATATCAACAGCACCATATTGGTTCTCAATTGTCCCTCCAACCAAATGGACTTTCGTCACATTATGGAAGTGGCATTATAGAATAGCAAGCACTACTTAGTGACTAGGAGCAGAGAGCTCGTTATACGTTATTTTTGTTTGACCGGCCTATCTTCTTTCTATAAGCAAGCTCCCTCCGGCCACCCAGGGACTGGGTGGCTGCTAAGCCTTCCTCTTCAACTTTACAACTTTCATTCACTTTAGTATTTACTTAAGTAATGATCGAAAGCACCGATGTGTACACAAGTTTCTTTTTCTTTCATCAAGCAACATCAACCTCTGTGCCATAGCTAATAGCAGAAGGAAGGCTTTATGTTATGGGCAAAGGGCTTGGAGCGATGAAGCCTTCCTTCTTTCTTCCATTCTCAAGAGCCGCTTTGGCTCCTGATCTTGAGCTCACTGTTCTTGGCCTCAGGCTTGGCTTCTTCTTGGAGTCCTTGCCTTTTCGATACTTTAGGCCCTTGCCCTTGGCCTGGTCTCGACTTCCCCTGGCTAAGTACTTTTAATCTAGCAGGCTAGCTGCCTGTGCCGCCCCTAAGTCTTGGACATTTTGGCGTAGGTTGGAGCCCCTCATGAAATCAAAGAGCCGGTCCTCTTCTGTCATATCAAAAATGTCCAGGCAGAACTACGAAAGATGGCCTTCACATACTTGCGTATGGGGCCTGTTTGCTTCAGGCTTATCAACATGCCAGACCACCATCGGGCAGGAACCCTCCATTCTACCTGAAACTCATCCTTAAAATGGATCTAATTTCACTTCACGCTCTGCGTTCTTAATGTCTTTTGGCCTGCCACCAAAATTTGGTTGAACTATCAAGATACATGGCAGTCGTATTCACCGACGCCTCCTCAGACTACGTCTGACAAGCCGCTCCATATCCTAAAAGTCTTCGATCCTTAGCATCTCTTTCGCCAACCCGGATTCATGTAGCGCTTGACTTTCCTAATTTGGATAAGTGCACGGTCTTCCCTGAAACTCTTAGTTGATGCCGTTCTCTATCTTTATCTTTGGTCAAGTCTTTGATCATCGAGTCAAGCTGATCGAGGAATCAAGACCTTCCCGAATGGGGTATAGTCGAGATCTTAAGAGGAGGTTTATAGCAGGAGGGACTAAATAGAAAGATCTCTAGCAAACTAAGTCGCGAACTGCTTGTATTGCGTCTATCGCGTATTTTGAAGCAAAAAATCCTCCTCAAGTATGATCATTTTTTAAGCAACTCTCCAATTGGAGAAGGTCTTTAGGAGAAAAAGACATCGTTTCCTAGCTACTTGAATATTGCTTCTAGTCGTTGAGCTGAGGATATCTCTTTCCTAGGTTTGGCTAAGGCAAATGACTGAACCTGTAAAATAGGAAATGAAATGTTATCCACCAACTCCCCTCTTTCTTCTTCTACTGATCTAAGTATGATTTCCCTCCAGGGATAGGGTCCCTTCAAATGATCTAAATAAGTTCCCAAATAGATTTTATTCATCGAGTCCAAACCCTATCTAATCCTTTCGGGCCATAACACCCCACTGTAGCCCCTTCATTATGAGTTCAGGTGAAGAGCTTTACGAATGAAGAATTCTCAAAATAAGAAATAAGGGGTACTCCAAGTACTAGACTGGAAGCTTACCTTCGTTATACCCCAGAAGATTGATGATTTGATCTTTTATACCACATGCAAGACCGCAGATAAATATATTACTTTTGACGGGGTTGGGGGTCAACCATGACAACTCTTTGAACTTTACAAGGCAATCTTTGACCAACGATGCAAAGTAAGCCTCCCCTCCACAGAAAATCATAAGATCATCCACAAAACACAAGTAGGTGATTCTCTCTCTATGGCACGTCCAATGAAACTTGAAGCGTTTATTAGTGGAAATTTGATTCATAAGTCCCGAAAACACTTCCATCGCTAGGACAAACAAATAGGGGGACATCGGGTCACCCTGCCTCAGGCCTTTCTCCCCAGCAAAGAAACCACACAGCTCCCCATTAATATTAATAGAGAACTTAATTGTGGATATGCACTCAGTAATCAACTGGATAAAAATTTTTGGGAATCCTACGGTTCTTAAAACCGCGATGAGGAACTCCCACTGAACTCTATCATACGCCTTCATCAGGTCCACCTTGATGGCACACCTTGGCGAGGAACCTCAGGGATATTCCCGTTACCATTGAAACTGTGGTTAGCATTTCCAGATTTTGGAGTGTTAAAGCTGGGTGTCGCATGGGCCTTCATTCTTTATAGGGCTAAGTAGCGCCTTCGCTTTGTTTATAATGAAAAGGAAAGAGAAGGTCTTCAGACATTTTATCAAGTTTAGGGGGGAGGACTTTCTTGATTGCCTCATTCTTCAACCATGGGTCATGCTGTGGCTAAAGTATCTCCGATGGTACGCTGAGGTTAGAGTAAATTACGATGTGTCGCTCAAGGTCTCTCGATCCTCCTGTTGTACCAATGTTTATATTCCATTCTAGGAATAAGGTAATGATCTTCCGATATGGAGTTTTGTTTTGTTTTTACGACAGGCTGAGAGCAGTGCCCGCTCCTTTGTGTTTGAGGGAGTTGGTGTGGGTGAGGCATTCAAGTTCGAGTGGCTTTGGTACCAGACAGAGGAAAGAAACAAAAAAAGAACATTGAAATAGCTTACTTTCTTTATAGGGGCTTGGAGGTTTTTCCTATTCTTATTCCTCAGTTTAAGCTAGCAATGGGAATAAGAAAGGCTAGGTAGCTGGCTTTCTTGGGATTGCTTGCTGGCTGACTATGACGATTGCCCTCACACGAAAGCCGCTTCCAATAATTCTAATAAGATTGTTTTCAACATTCCCCCCCCCCCCCTGCCATTAGAGTTGGGCTTATGGTTGAGCCTCTTATTGCATAGTCCGCTTTTCTTTTTAAGAAAGCAAAGAGGCGAGCTTTAAGACGTTCTTTAATCCTTGTTGTTCGAGTTGGGACTCCAGTCCTCATCCTCCCTTGCTTGCCAGCACACCTGAATGAAAGGAAACTAGTATAATACAAACAAAGGAACTGCAACCAAGATCTATAATACGAAAACAAAAATGAGAATGACGGTCCAAAGGAGAATCATAGGAAAGGCAAATTGATAAATAGGCACAATTAACTAGAAAGGGAGGGGGGGGGGCATGGGCGACACAATATTGATAGAAGCTTCTTTTTCATTCTTGGACAATGAAATCGAGAAGATTGCGTTCAATATAATGTTTCACCTAAAAGTTTATGGAGCTATCATCTTTCCTAAGCTGCGTTAATAGCCAAGAAATAGATTTATGTTTCTTTTGAAGTGGATCATTCGGAGTAAAGTTTGGCACAAGCTTGCCGATAACCTCCCCCAAAAACTGGTCCAGGTTGCGGACATTGAAATCCGAGCTAGATAATTTCCTTTTGAGAATCTCGCCCTCGATTAGCCCTTCAAGGACCCTTTTTATTTTGTTCCCCTTCTTCGAGATCTTGTCCCAAAGTTGGAAATCTAAATTTCCTTAATTCGGTTTTGATCCTTTTCCCCGCACACATCCATATCGAGTTGGGGGCCTCTTCAACGGGAACTTCTACTTCTTCCCGTGGATGCAGATTGAGATCAAGGATTCACCGGGGGTTTGAGCTCGTGAAGCCAGAAGCCCCTGCAGGCAACATCATATTCCCGTGAGGGGGCGTGGCCTCGCTATTGATGAAAGCCCGAAGACTAAGATTCTGACCCACCGGCGTCATAGCAACAAAAAAGAAAGGGTTCTCCCTGCCAACAGGAACCCTATCTTCCAAAACATGGAAATGAAATAGGCAAGAAAGCCTATTTTCTGACAAAGAAAATACATAAAAATAACAAGAGTCGTTAGTAAGAGAAACGAATACATATATCTATAGGCAATTGGGGTGAGTTTAGAAATAGTAAGATAAGGAGATAACGGTCGAAGGATATTCATGATCTTCTGCCACCGAAGTGGTCTCAAATTAATTAATACATTAAACAACGGTTTCATTGTTAGTTTCTCTAGGAACTAGCAGTGATTGCCGTGAGGCTTAGAATAATTGGCAAATTGTGAGCACACAAGAACATACAAGCTGCAGAAAGAAGATTTCAGAATCTGCCTGGTTCGATCGATCGAAAAATAGGCTCGATCGATCGAAAGTCGTATCTGCAGAATTTTAAGTTGGCCCAAACAGCAGTTCTAGCCCATTAAGGATTAGGGTTTCAGATCTACTTCTCCCACTATATAAAGGAAACCCTAAGCAGGTTTTTTATAAGGCTTTTTAGAGAGGGAAGAGTGTGTCTCTTTTGTATTTAGGGTTTTGTTCCTAAAACCTCTCTTATTACTTCTATCGGTGTTGTTCCTTGAAGAATCTCAAGATCCGGTATTGCTGAAGTTGCTGCCTTCTCTAGTCATCAAAGGAGCTGATGATCTAAACCTTCAAGGGTGGTCTTGGAGTCACAAACAGGAGAGTTTGTGTTACTAAACCTTTGAGTGGAGTCTCAAAGTCACAAACGGTGGTGTTTGTGTTTTGCAAAGATTAAAGAAAGAAGGAGTCCGTGGATCTCGGAGCTATCATGTGGTCGTGGTAGTAAGTTTCCTACACTTGGGTAGCAATAGGATGTTAGTGGTCTAAGTCGCTATTGTGAAAACTTCAATTCTTTCTAGTAGATTTGCTATTTTACCTTGAGGATAGCTAAGTTAAATCCTCCCCAAGTTTTTTACCGGTTTGGTTTTCCTGGGTCATCATATCTTTGTGTTATTTATTTTCCGCTGCTTTACATGATATGATTGTTATTGTTTTAACCTAGATCTGAATAATAAACCTAAGTATTCACTTGGTTAATTAATTAGGTTAAACAATTTAAGTTTACAGGGGTCTAAACGAACTGACAAATTAATACATTAAATAACGGTTTCATTGTTAGTTTCTCTAGGAACTAGCAGTGATTGCCGTGAGGCTGTGCACACTGCACTTGTCGGGTCAGAATCCTACTAACTTAACCATAGAAGGTCATTGAGTGAGTCAAAGGAAGGATTCCTTCCTTTCTCCATCGCTGGATTGGGCGAGGTTCCATGCACCCCTAAATTGTGGGTATTAATCCACAATCCAGGAAACCATTGGATATCTACCTCAGGCCACAAGGACACTGAGTTCAATCAATCTTAGACCATACACGATCTCACCCACAGGCACCATCTCGTGGTGGAGCCTAGAGGGGTACTTGGTAATTGCCAAATCCTGTGTACGTAGGGTACGTCACGCCCTAGGTACCAGGTAAGGTAGTTCCTACTATATCATCTAAAAGACAACTAGTAGGAGTGCCTCAGGGAAGTCGTGACTCCTAAAATGCCGACTAAAGCACTCTGGGTGATAAGGACCATTAGTAAGGAATCACCCTACTATCGCCCCGCTCTATTACCCGAGCGAGACGCCAATCATGATGGGAAGAAAGGAAAACATAGTAGCTAAAACCTATCACATACCAATATAAAAGACGGAGTCGCGGAAATTTTTTGATGTTTGCTGCTTTCCATAGGAGAGAACTACGTGCGACGTGTGTTAGGATACGTGCTCTTAAATCCTATTGTATGATGCTATGTATGATATTATGTATGACATTATGTGAGAAATGATGTATGACTTAATATTGTGTTTAATAAAGTTGTTTTATTCTTATCTAAAATAATGGTAACATGAATATTCAGACATTATCAAATAGTCCATGAGATGCGTAGTATGTGATTTATGTGATTTAGTCACAGAAGATATAGATCACAAGTATTTTGTAAACTCAGAATTTTGGTTCGTAGTCGGTGATGAAACTGGGCATTTCATTTACGAAGACTATAACATATTAACTACGATGATTTGTCTTGATCATGGAAGTGGTGACTTCTAGTTAATATGTTGATATGTTTTAAGAGTTAAGACATTTTGAACTGGACCGCTGTGAGATTTATTATTCTCCTAACGACTGTCTATTGAATAATAAATCTCATGACTTATATTCATATGAACTCTTAATCCTGAGAGAATAATGGACCTAATCATGAAATGTAGGTTGCTTTGATATATCAGGAGTGAGATCTAAAGTAACGGTCAAAACCTCAGTATGTTGGGCAGCCACATTTAGTGTTGATGGAACATATATTCTCAAGATGGAATTCACAGTCTCCTAACGGAGATATAAAATATTCCCTTGAGATAAGTTTAATGGGTACAGTTATTCAGAGAGTTAGGCCTAACCACTTTAGTAAGACTAAAGTATATATTTATGAAATTGGATTTCATAAATATATGATGAATAACTCAAAAGGATTAAACCGGGTACTCAAGGATTAAGATGTAGTAATTAACAAAGTGACAGTCTATATTCATGACTTTGTATTACTACGAATATTTTATGAAGGGGTTGCATGTATAATAAGATTGTTAGGATATGTGCCCTTAAATCCTATTGTATGATGCTATGTATGATATTATGTATGACACTATGTGAAAAATGATGTATGACTTAATATTGTGTTTAATAAAGTTGTTTTATTCTTATCTAAAATAATGGTAACATGAATATTCGGACATTATCAAATAGTCCATGAGATGCATAGTATGTGATTTATGTGATTTAGTCACAGAAGATATAGATCACAAGTTCTTTGTAAACTCAGAATTTTGGTTCGTAGTCGGTGATGAAATTGGGCATTTCATCTGCGAAGACTATAATATATTAACTACAATGATTTGTCTTGATCATGGAAGTGGTGACTTCTAGTTAATATGTTGATATGTTTTAAGAGTTAAGACATATTAAACTGGACCACTGTGAGATTTATTATTCTCCTAACGACTGTCAATTGAATAATAAATCTCACGACTTGTATTCACATGAACTCTTAATCCTGAGAGAATAATGGACCTGATCATGAAATGTAGGTTGCTTTGATATATCAGGAGTGAGATCTAAAGTAACGGTCAAAACCTCAGTATGTTGGGCAGCCACATTTAGTGTTGATGAAACATATATTCTTAAAATGGAATTCATAGTCTCTTAACGGAGATATAAAATATTCCCTTGAGATAAGTTTAATGGGTAAAGTTATTCAGAGAGTTAGGCCTAACCACTTTAGTAAGACTAAAGTATATATTTATGAAATTGGATTTCATAAATATATGATGAATAACTCAAAAGGATTAAACCGGGTACTGAAGGATTAAGATGTAGTAATTAACAAAGTGACAGTCTATATTCATGACCTTGTATTACTACGAATATTTTATGAAGGGGTTGCATGTATAATAAGATTGTTAGGATATGTGCCCTTAAATCCTATTGTATGATGCTATGTATGATATTATGTATGACATTATGTGAGAAATGATGTATGACTTAATATTGTGTTTAATAAAGTTTTTTTATTCTTATCTAAAATAATGGTAACATGAATATTCGGACATTATAAAATAGTCCATGACATGCATAGTATGTGATATATGTGATTTAGTCACAGAAGATATAGATCACAAGTTCTTTGTAAACTCAGAATTTTGGTTCGTAGTCGGTGATGAAATTGGGCATTTCATCTGCGAAAACTATAATATATTAACTACGATGATTTGTCTTGATCATGGAAGTGGTGACTTCTAGTTAATATGTTGATATGTTTTAAGAGTTAAGACATATTAAACTGGACCCCTGTGAGATTTATTATTCTCCTAACGACTGTCAATTGAATAATAAATCTCACGACTTGTATTCACATGAACTCTTAATCCTGAGAGAATAATGGACCTGATAATGAAATGTAGGTTGCTTTGATATATCAGGAGTGAGATCTAAAGTAACGGTCAAAACTTCAGTATGTTGGGCAGCCACATTTAGTGTTGATGGAACATATATTCTCAAGATGGAATTCATAGTCTCTTAACGGAGATATAAAATATTCCCTTGAGATAAGTTTAATGGGTACAGTTATTCAAAGAGTTAGGCCTAACCACTTTAGTAAGACTAAAGTATATATTTATGAAATTGGATTTCATAAATATATGATGAATAACTGAAAAGGATTAAACCGGGTACTCAAGGATTAAGATGTAGTAATTAACAAAGTTACAGTTTATATCCATGACTTTGTATTACTACGAATATTTTATGAAGGGGTTGCATGTATAATAAGATTGTTAGGATACGTACCCTTAAATCCTATTGTATGATGCTATGTATGATATTATGTATGACATTATGTGAGAAATGATGTATGACTTAATATTGTGTTTACTAAAGTTGTTTTATTCTTATCTAAAATAATGGTAACATGAATATTCGGACATTATCAAATAGTCCTTGAGATGCGTAGTATGTGATTTATGTGATTTAGTCACAGAAGATATAGATCACAAATACTTTGTAAACTCAGAATTTTTGTTCGTAGTCGGTGATGAAACTAGGCATTTCATTTACGAAGACTATAACATATTAACTACGATGATTTGTCTTGATCATGGAAGTGGTGACTTCTAGTTAATATGTTGATATGTTTTAAGAGTTAAGACATTTTGAACTGGACCTCTGTGAGATTTATTATTCTCCTAACGACTGTCAATTGAATAATAAATCTCACGACTTGTATTCACATGAACTATTAATCCTGAGAGAATAATAGATCTGATTATAAAATGTAGGTTGCTTTGATATATCAGGAGTGAGATCTAAAGTAACGGTCAAAACCTCAGTATGTTGGGCAGCCACATTTAGTGTTGATGGAACATATATTCTCAAGATGGAATTCATAGCCTCTTAACGGAGATATAAAATATTCCCCTGAGATAAGTTTAATGGGTACAGTTATTCAGAGAGTTAGGCCTAACCACTTTAGTAAGACTAAAGTATATATTTATGAAATTGGATTTCATAAATATATGATGAATAACTCAAAAGGATTAAACCAGGTACTCAAGGATTAAGATGTAGTAATTAACAAAGTGACAGTCTATATTCAAGACTTTGTATTACTACGAATATTTTATGAAGGGGTTGCATGTATAATAAGATTGTTAGGATATGTGCCCTTAAATCCTATTGTATGATACTATGTATGATATTATGTATGACATTACGTGAGAAATAATGTATGACTCAATATTGTGTTTAATGAAGTTGTTTTATTCTTATCTAAAATAATGGTAACATGAATATTCGGACATTATCAAATAGTCCGTGAGATGCATAGTATGTGATTTATGTGATTTAGTCACAGAAGATATAGATCACAAGTTCTTTGTAAACTCAGAATTTTGGTTCGTAGTCGGTGAAGAAATTGGGCATTTCATCTGCGAAGACTATAACACATTAACTACGATGATTTGTCTTGATCATGGAAGTGGTGACTTCTAGTTAATATGTTGATATGTTTTAAGAGTTAAGACAGATTAAACTGGACCACTGTGAGATTTATTATTCTCCTAACGACTATCAATTGAATAATAAATCTCACGACTTATATTCACATGAACTCTTAATCTTGAGAGAATAATGGACCTGATCATGAAATGTAGGTTGCTTTGATATATCAGGAGTGAGATCTAAATTAACGGTCAAAACCTCAGTATGTTGGGCAGCCACATTTAGTGTTGATGGAACATATATTCTCAAGATGGAATTCATAGTCTCTTAACGGAGATATAAAATATTCCCTTGAGATAAGTTTAATGGGTACAGTTATTCAGAGAGTTAGGCCTAACCACTTTAGTAAGACTAAAGTATATATTTATGAAATTGGATTTCATAAATATATGATGAATAACTCAAAAGGATTAAACCGGGTACTCAAGGATTAAGATGTAGTAATTAACAAAGTGACAGTCTATATTCAAGACTTTGCATTACTACGAATATTTTATGAAGGGGTTGCATGTATAATAAAATTGTTAGGATATGTGCCCTTAAATCTTATTGTATGATGCTATGTATGATATTATGTATGACATTATGTGAGAAATAATGTAAGACTTAATATTGTGTTTAGTGAAGTTGTTTTATTCTTATCTAAAATAATGGTAACATGAATATTCGGACATTATCAAATAGTCCATGAGATGCATAGTATGTGATTTATGTGATTTAGTCACAGAAGATATAGATCACAAGTTCTTTGTAAACTCAGAATTTTGGTTCGTAGTCGGTGATGAAATTGGGCATTTCATCTGCGAAGACTATAACACATTAACTACGATGATTTGTCTTGATCATGGAAGTGGTGACTTCTAGTTAATATGTTGATATGTTTTAAGAGTTAAGACAGATTAAACTGGACCACTGTGAGATTTATTATTCTCCTAACGACTATCAATTGAATAATAAATCTCACGACTTGTATTCACATGAACTCTTAATCTTGAGAGAATAATGGACCTGATCATGAAATGTAGGTTGCTTTGATATATCAGGAGTGAGATCTAAATTAACGGTCAAAACCTCAGTATGTTGGGCAGCCACATTTAGTGTTGATGGAACATATATTCTCAAGATGGAATTCATAGTCTCTTAACGGAGATATAAAATATTCCCTTGAGATAAGTTTAATGGGTACAGTTATTCAGAGAGTTAGGCCTAACCACTTTAGTAAGACTAAAGTATATATTTATGAAATTGGATTTCATAAATATATGATGAATAACTCAAAAGGATTAAACCGGGTACTCAAGGATTAAGATGTAGTAATTAACAAAGTGACAGTCTATATTCAAGACTTTGCATTACTACGAATATTTTATGAAGGGGTTGCATGTATAATAAAATTGTTAGGATATGTGCCCTTAAATCTTATTGTATGATGCTATGTATGATATTATGTATGACATTATGTGAGAAATAATGTAAGACTTAATATTGTGTTTAGTGAAGTTGTTTTATTCTTATCTAAAATAATGGTAACATGAATATTCGGACATTATCAAATAGTCCATGAGATGCATAGTATGTGATTTATGTGATTTAGTCACAGAAGATATAGATCACAAGTTCTTTGTAAACTCAGAATTTTGGTTCGTAGTCGGTGATGAAATTGGGCATTTCATCTGCGAAGACTATAACACATTAACTACGATGATTTGTCTTTATCATGGAAGTGGTGACTTCTAGTTAATATGTTGATATGTTTTAAGAGTTAAGACATATTAAACTGGACCACTGTGAGATTTATTATTCTCCTAACGACTGTCAATTGAATAATAAATCTCACGACTTGTATTCACATGAACTCTTAATCCTGAGAGAATAATGGACCTGATCATGAAATGTAGGTTGCTTTGATATATCAGGAGTGAGATCTAAAGTAACGGTCAAAACCTCAGTATGTTGGGCAGCCACATTTAGTGTTGATGAAACATATATTCTTAAAATGGAATTCATAGTCTCTTAACGGAGATATAAAATATTCCCTTGAGATAAGTTTAATGGGTAAAGTTATTCAGAGAGTTAGGCCTAACCACTTTAGTAAGACTAAAGTATATATTTATGAAATTGGATTTCATAAATATATGATGAATAACTCAAAAGGATTAAACCGGGTACTGAAGGATTAAGATGTAGTAATTAACAAAGTGACAGTCTATATTCATGACCTTGTATTACTACGAATATTTTATGAAGGGGTTGCATGTATAATAAGATTGTTAGGATATGTGCCCTTAAATCCTATTGTATGATGCTATGTATGATATTATGTATGACATTATGTGAGAAATGATGTATGACTTAATATTGTGTTTAATAAAGTTTTTTTATTCTTATCTAAAATAATGGTAACATGAATATTCGGACATTATAAAATAGTCCATGACATGCATAGTATGTGATATATGTGATTTAGTCACAGAAGATATAGATCACAAGTTCTTTGTAAACTCAGAATTTTGGTTCGTAGTCGGTGATGAAATTGGGCATTTCATCTGCGAAAACTATAATATATTAACTACGATGATTTGTCTTGATCATGGAAGTGGTGACTTCTAGTTAATATGTTGATATGTTTTAAGAGTTAAGACATATTAAACTGGACCCCTGTGAGATTTATTATTCTCCTAACGACTGTCAATTGAATAATAAATCTCACGACTTGTATTCACATGAACTCTTAATCCTGAGAGAATAATGGACCTGATAATGAAATGTAGGTTGCTTTGATATATCAGGAGTGAGATCTAAAGTAACGGTCAAAACTTCAGTATGTTGGGCAGCCACATTTAGTGTTGATGGAACATATATTCTCAAGATGGAATTCATAGTCTCTTAACGGAGATATAAAATATTCCCTTGAGATAAGTTTAATGGGTACAGTTATTCAAAGAGTTAGGCCTAACCACTTTAGTAAGACTAAAGTATATATTTATGAAATTGGATTTCATAAATATATGATGAATAACTGAAAAGGATTAAACCGGGTACTCAAGGATTAAGATGTAGTAATTAACAAAGTTACAGTTTATATCCATGACTTTGTATTACTACGAATATTTTATGAAGGGGTTGCATGTATAATAAGATTGTTAGGATACGTACCCTTAAATCCTATTGTATGATGCTATGTATGATATTATGTATGACATTATGTGAGAAATGATGTATGACTTAATATTGTGTTTACTAAAGTTGTTTTATTCTTATCTAAAATAATGGTAACATGAATATTCGGACATTATCAAATAGTCCTTGAGATGCGTAGTATGTGATTTATGTGATTTAGTCACAGAAGATATAGATCACAAATACTTTGTAAACTCAGAATTTTTGTTCGTAGTCGGTGATGAAACTAGGCATTTCATTTACGAAGACTATAACATATTAACTACGATGATTTGTCTTGATCATGGAAGTGGTGACTTCTAGTTAATATGTTGATATGTTTTAAGAGTTAAGACATTTTGAACTGGACCTCTGTGAGATTTATTATTCTCCTAACGACTGTCAATTGAATAATAAATCTCACGACTTGTATTCACATGAACTATTAATCCTGAGAGAATAATAGACCTGATTATAAAATGTAGGTTGCTTTGATATATCAGGAGTGAGATCTAAAGTAACGGTCAAAACCTCAGTATGTTGGGCAGCCACATTTAGTGTTGATGGAACATATATTCTCAAGATGGAATTCATAGCCTCTTAACGGAGATATAAAATATTCCCCTGAGATAAGTTTAATGGGTACAGTTATTCAGAGAGTTAGGCCTAACCACTTTAGTAAGACTAAAGTATATATTTATGAAATTGGATTTCATAAATATATGATGAATAACTCAAAAGGATTAAACCAGGTACTCAAGGATTAAGATGTAGTAATTAACAAAGTGACAGTCTATATTCAAGACTTTGTATTACTACGAATATTTTATGAAGGGGTTGCATGTATAATAAGATTGTTAGGATATGTGCCCTTAAATCCTATTGTATGATACTATGTATGATATTATGTATGACATTACGTGAGAAATAATGTATGACTCAATATTGTGTTTAATGAAGTTGTTTTATTCTTATCTAAAATAATGGTAACATGAATATTCGGACATTATCAAATAGTCCGTGAGATGCATAGTATGTGATTTATGTGATTTAGTCACAGAAGATATAGATCACAAGTTCTTTGTAAACTCAGAATTTTGGTTCGTAGTCGGTGAAGAAATTGGGCATTTCATCTGCGAAGACTATAACACATTAACTACGATGATTTGTCTTGATCATGGAAGTGGTGACTTCTAGTTAATATGTTGATATGTTTTAAGAGTTAAGACAGATTAAACTGGACCACTGTGAGATTTATTATTCTCCTAACGACTATCAATTGAATAATAAATCTCACGACTTATATTCACATGAACTCTTAATCTTGAGAGAATAATGGACCTGATCATGAAATGTAGGTTGCTTTGATATATCAGGAGTGAGATCTAAATTAACGGTCAAAACCTCAGTATGTTGGGCAGCCACATTTAGTGTTGATGGAACATATATTCTCAAGATGGAATTCATAGTCTCTTAACGGAGATATAAAATATTCCCTTGAGATAAGTTTAATGGGTACAGTTATTCAGAGAGTTAGGCCTAACCACTTTAGTAAGACTAAAGTATATATTTATGAAATTGGATTTCATAAATATATGATGAATAACTCAAAAAGATTAAACCGGGTACTCAAGGATTAAGATGTAGTAATTAACAAAGTGACAGTCTATATTCAAGACTTTGCATTACTACGAATATTTTATGAAGGGGTTGCATGTATAATAAAATTGTTAGGATATGTGCCCTTAAATCTTATTGTATGATGCTATGTATGATATTATGTATGACATTATGTGAGAAATAATGTAAGACTTAATATTGTGTTTAGTGAAGTTGTTTTATTCTTATCTAAAATAATGGTAACATGAATATTCGGACATTATCAAATAGTCCATGAGATGCATAGTATGTGATTTATGTGATTTAGTCACAGAAGATATAGATCACAAGTTCTTTGTAAACTCAGAATTTTGGTTCGTAGTCGGTGATGAAATTGGGCATTTCATCTGCGAAGACTATAACACATTAACTACGATGATTTGTCTTGATCATGGAAGTGGTGACTTCTAGTTAATATGTTGATATGTTTTAAGAGTTAAGACAGATTAAACTGGACCACTGTGAGATTTATTATTCTCCTAACGACTATCAATTGAATAATAAATCTCACGACTTGTATTCACATGAACTCTTAATCTTGAGAGAATAATGGACCTGATCATGAAATGTAGGTTGCTTTGATATATCAGGAGTGAGATCTAAATTAACGGTCAAAACCTCAGTATGTTGGGCAGCCACATTTAGTGTTGATGGAACATATATTCTCAAGATGGAATTCATAGTCTCTTAACGGAGATATAAAATATTCCCTTGAGATAAGTTTAATGGGTACAGTTATTCAGAGAGTTAGGCCTAACCACTTTAGTAAGACTAAAGTATATATTTATGAAATTGGATTTCATAAATATATGATGAATAACTCAAAAGGATTAAACCGGGTACTCAAGGATTAAGATGTAGTAATTAACAAAGTGACAGTCTATATTCAAGACTTTGCATTACTACGAATATTTTATGAAGGGGTTGCATGTATAATAAAATTGTTAGGATATGTGCCCTTAAATCTTATTGTATGATGCTATGTATGATATTATGTATGACATTATGTGAGAAATAATGTAAGACTTAATATTGTGTTTAGTGAAGTTGTTTTATTCTTATCTAAAATAATGGTAACATGAATATTCGGACATTATCAAATAGTCCATGAGATGCATAGTATGTGATTTATGTGATTTAGTCACAGAAGATATAGATCACAAGTTCTTTGTAAACTCAGAATTTTGGTTCGTAGTCGGTGATGAAATTGGGCATTTCATCTGCGAAGACTATAACACATTAACTACGATGATTTGTCTTTATCATGGAAGTGGTGACTTCTAGTTAATATGTTGATATGTTTTAAGAGTTAAGACATATTAAACTGGACCACTGTGAGATTTATTATTCTCCTAACGACTGTCAATTGAATAATAAATCTCACGACTTGTATTCACATGAACTCTTAATCCTGAGAGAATAATGGACCTGATCATGAAATGTAGGTTGCTTTGATATATCAGGAGTGAGATCTAAAGTAACGGTCAAAACCTCAGTATGTTGGGCAGCCACATTTAGTGTTGATGAAACATATATTCTTAAAATGGAATTCATAGTCTCTTAACGGAGATATAAAATATTCCCTTGAGATAAGTTTAATGGGTAAAGTTATTCAGAGAGTTAGGCCTAACCACTTTAGTAAGACTAAAGTATATATTTATGAAATTGGATTTCATAAATATATGATGAATAACTCAAAAGGATTAAACCGGGTACTGAAGGATTAAGATGTAGTAATTAACAAAGTGACAGTCTATATTCATGACCTTGTATTACTACGAATATTTTATGAAGGGGTTGCATGTATAATAAGATTGTTAGGATATGTGCCCTTAAATCCTATTGTATGATGCTATGTATGATATTATGTATGACATTATGTGAGAAATGATGTATGACTTAATATTGTGTTTAATAAAGTTTTTTTATTCTTATCTAAAATAATGGTAACATGAATATTCGGACATTATAAAATAGTCCATGACATGCATAGTATGTGATATATGTGATTTAGTCACAGAAGATATAGATCACAAGTTCTTTGTAAACTCAGAATTTTGGTTCGTAGTCGGTGATGAAATTGGGCATTTCATCTGCGAAAACTATAATATATTAACTACGATGATTTGTCTTGATCATGGAAGTGGTGACTTCTAGTTAATATGTTGATATGTTTTAAGAGTTAAGACATATTAAACTGGACCCCTGTGAGATTTATTATTCTCCTAACGACTGTCAATTGAATAATAAATCTCACGACTTGTATTCACATGAACTCTTAATCCTGAGAGAATAATGGACCTGATAATGAAATGTAGGTTGCTTTGATATATCAGGAGTGAGATCTAAAGTAACGGTCAAAACTTCAGTATGTTGGGCAGCCACATTTAGTGTTGATGGAACATATATTCTCAAGATGGAATTCATAGTCTCTTAACGGAGATATAAAATATTCCCTTGAGATAAGTTTAATGGGTACAGTTATTCAAAGAGTTAGGCCTAACCACTTTAGTAAGACTAAAGTATATATTTATGAAATTGGATTTCATAAATATATGATGAATAACTGAAAAGGATTAAACCGGGTACTCAAGGATTAAGATGTAGTAATTAACAAAGTTACAGTTTATATCCATGACTTTGTATTACTACGAATATTTTATGAAGGGGTTGCATGTATAATAAGATTGTTAGGATACGTACCCTTAAATCCTATTGTATGATGCTATGTATGATATTATGTATGACATTATGTGAGAAATGATGTATGACTTAATATTGTGTTTACTAAAGTTGTTTTATTCTTATCTAAAATAATGGTAACATGAATATTCGGACATTATCAAATAGTCCTTGAGATGCGTAGTATGTGATTTATGTGATTTAGTCACAGAAGATATAGATCACAAATACTTTGTAAACTCAGAATTTTTGTTCGTAGTCGGTGATGAAACTAGGCATTTCATTTACGAAGACTATAACATATTAACTACGATGATTTGTCTTGATCATGGAAGTGGTGACTTCTAGTTAATATGTTGATATGTTTTAAGAGTTAAGACATTTTGAACTGGACCTCTGTGAGATTTATTATTCTCCTAACGACTGTCAATTGAATAATAAATCTCACGACTTGTATTCACATGAACTATTAATCCTGAGAGAATAATAGACCTGATTATAAAATGTAGGTTGCTTTGATATATCAGGAGTGAGATCTAAAGTAACGGTCAAAACCTCAGTATGTTGGGCAGCCACATTTAGTGTTGATGGAACATATATTCTCAAGATGGAATTCATAGCCTCTTAACGGAGATATAAAATATTCCCCTGAGATAAGTTTAATGGGTACAGTTATTCAGAGAGTTAGGCCTAACCACTTTAGTAAGACTAAAGTATATATTTATGAAATTGGATTTCATAAATATATGATGAATAACTCAAAAGGATTAAACCAGGTACTCAAGGATTAAGATGTAGTAATTAACAAAGTGACAGTCTATATTCAAGACTTTGTATTACTACGAATATTTTATGAAGGGGTTGCATGTATAATAAGATTGTTAGGATATGTGCCCTTAAATCCTATTGTATGATACTATGTATGATATTATGTATGACATTACGTGAGAAATAATGTATGACTCAATATTGTGTTTAATGAAGTTGTTTTATTCTTATCTAAAATAATGGTAACATGAATATTCGGACATTATCAAATAGTCCGTGAGATGCATAGTATGTGATTTATGTGATTTAGTCACAGAAGATATAGATCACAAGTTCTTTGTAAACTCAGAATTTTGGTTCGTAGTCGGTGAAGAAATTGGGCATTTCATCTGCGAAGACTATAACACATTAACTACGATGATTTGTCTTGATCATGGAAGTGGTGACTTCTAGTTAATATGTTGATATGTTTTAAGAGTTAAGACAGATTAAACTGGACCACTGTGAGATTTATTATTCTCCTAACGACTATCAATTGAATAATAAATCTCACGACTTATATTCACATGAACTCTTAATCTTGAGAGAATAATGGACCTGATCATGAAATGTAGGTTGCTTTGATATATCAGGAGTGAGATCTAAATTAACGGTCAAAACCTCAGTATGTTGGGCAGCCACATTTAGTGTTGATGGAACATATATTCTCAAGATGGAATTCATAGTCTCTTAACGGAGATATAAAATATTCCCTTGAGATAAGTTTAATGGGTACAGTTATTCAGAGAGTTAGGCCTAACCACTTTAGTAAGACTAAAGTATATATTTATGAAATTGGATTTCATAAATATATGATGAATAACTCAAAAGGATTAAACCGGGTACTCAAGGATTAAGATGTAGTAATTAACAAAGTGACAGTCTATATTCAAGACTTTGCATTACTACGAATATTTTATGAAGGGGTTGCATGTATAATAAAATTGTTAGGATATGTGCCCTTAAATCTTATTGTATGATGCTATGTATGATATTATGTATGACATTATGTGAGAAATAATGTAAGACTTAATATTGTGTTTAGTGAAGTTGTTTTATTCTTATCTAAAATAATGGTAACATGAATATTCGGACATTATCAAATAGTCCATGAGATGCATAGTATGTGATTTATGTGATTTAGTCACAGAAGATATAGATCACAAGTTCTTTGTAAACTCAGAATTTTGGTTCGTAGTCGGTGATGAAATTGGGCATTTCATCTGCGAAGACTATAACACATTAACTACGATGATTTGTCTTGATCATGGAAGTGGTGACTTCTAGTTAATATGTTGATATGTTTTAAGAGTTAAGACAGATTAAACTGGACCACTGTGAGATTTATTATTCTCCTAACGACTATCAATTGAATAATAAATCTCACGACTTGTATTCACATGAACTCTTAATCTTGAGAGAATAATGGACCTGATCATGAAATGTAGGTTGCTTTGATATATCAGGAGTGAGATCTAAATTAACGGTCAAAACCTCAGTATGTTGGGCAGCCACATTTAGTGTTGATGGAACATATATTCTCAAGATGGAATTCATAGTCTCTTAACGGAGATATAAAATATTCCCTTGAGATAAGTTTAATGGGTACAGTTATTCAGAGAGTTAGGCCTAACCACTTTAGTAAGACTAAAGTATATATTTATGAAATTGGATTTCATAAATATATGATGAATAACTCAAAAGGATTAAACCGGGTACTCAAGGATTAAGATGTAGTAATTAACAAAGTGACAGTCTATATTCAAGACTTTGCATTACTACGAATATTTTATGAAGGGGTTGCATGTATAATAAAATTGTTAGGATATGTGCCCTTAAATCTTATTGTATGATGCTATGTATGATATTATGTATGACATTATGTGAGAAATAATGTAAGACTTAATATTGTGTTTAGTGAAGTTGTTTTATTCTTATCTAAAATAATGGTAACATGAATATTCGGACATTATCAAATAGTCCATGAGATGCATAGTATGTGATTTATGTGATTTAGTCACAGAAGATATAGATCACAAGTTCTTTGTAAACTCAGAATTTTGGTTCGTAGTCGGTGATGAAATTGGGCATTTCATCTGCGAAGACTATAACACATTAACTACGATGATTTGTCTTGATCATGGAAGTGGTGACTTCTAGTTAATATGTTGATATGTTTTAAGAGTTAAGACATATTAAACTGGACCACTGTGAGATTTATTATTCTCCTAACGACTGTCAATTGAATAATAAATCTCACGTCTTGTATTCACATGAACTCTTAATCCTGAGAGAATAATGGACCTGATCAAGAAATGTAGGTTGCTTTGATATATCAGGAGTGAGATCTAAAGTAACGGTCAAAACCTCAGTATGTTTGGCAGCCACATTTAGTGTTGATGGAACATATATTCTCAAGATGGAATTCATTGTCTCTTAACGGAGATATAAAATATTCCCTTGAGATAAGTTTAATGGGTACAGTTATTCAGAGAGTTAGGCCTAACCACTTTAGTAAGACTAAAGTATATATTTATGAAATTGGATTTCATAAATATATGATGAATAACTGAAAAGGATTAAACCGGGTACTCAAGGATTAAGATGTAGTAATTAACAAAGTGACAGTTTATATTCATGACTTTGTATTACTACGAATATTTTATGAAGGGGTTGCATGTATAATAAGATTGTTAGGATACGTGCCCTTAAATCCTATTGTATGATGCTATGTATGATATTATGTATGACATTATGTGAGAAATGATGTATGACTTAATATTGTGTTTAATAAAGTTGTTTTATTCTTATCTAAAATAATGGTAACATGAATATTCGGACATTATCAAATAGTCCTTGAGATGCGTAGTATGTGACTTATGTGATTTAGTCACAGAAGATATAGATCACAAGTACTTTGCAAACTCAGAATTTTGGTTCGTAGTCGGTGATGAAACTGGGCATTTCATTTGCGAAGACTATGACATATTAACTACGACGATTTGTCTTGATCATGGAAGTGGTGACTTTTAGTTAATATGTTGATATGTTTTAAGAGTTAAGACATTTTGAACTGGACCGCTGTGAGATTTATTATTCTCCTAACGACTGTCAATTGAATAATAAATCTCACGACTTGTATTCACATGAACTCTTAATCCTGAGAGAATAATGGACCTGATTATGAAATGTAGGTTGCTTTGATATATCAAGAGTGAGATCTAAAGTAACGGTCAAAACCTCAGTATGTTGGGCAGCCACATTTAGTGTTGATGGAACATATATTCTCAAGATGGAATTCATAGTCTCTTAACGGAGATATAAAATATTCCCTTGAGATAAGTTTAATGGGTACAGTTATTCGGAGCGTTAGGACTAACCACTTTAGTAAGACTAAAGTATATATTTATGAAATTGGATTTCAAAAATATATGATGAATAACTGAAAAGGATTAAACCGGGTACTCAAGGATTAAGATGTAGTAATTAACAAAGTGACAGTTTATATTCATGACTTTGTATTACTACGAATATTTTATGAAGGGGTTGCATGTATAATAAGATTGTTAGGATACGTGCCCTTAAATCCTATTGTATGATGCTATGTATGTTATTATGTATTACATTATGTGAGAAATGATGTATGACTTAATATTGTGTTTAATAAAGTTGTTTTATTCTTATCTAAACTAATGGTAACATGAATATTCGGACATTATCAAATAGTTCTTGAGATGCGTAGTAAGTGATTTATGTCATTTAGTCAAAGAAGATATAGATCACAAGTACTTTGTAAACTCAGAATTTTGGTTCGTAGTGGGTGATGAAACTGGGCATTTCATTTGCGAAGACTATAACATATTAACTACGATGATTTGTCTTGATCATGGAAGTGGTGACTTCTAGTTAATATGTTGATATGTTTTAAGAGTTAAGACATTTTGAACTGGACCGCTGTGAGATTTATTATTCTCCTAACGATTGTCATTTGAAAAATAAATCTCACGACTTATATTCACATGAACTCTTAATCCTGAGAGAATAATGGACCTGATTATGAAATGTAGGTTGTTTTGATATATCAGGAGTAAGATCTAAAGTAACGGTCAATACCTCAGTATGTTGGGCAGCCACGTTTTGTGTTGATGGAACATATGTTCTCAAGATGGAATTCATAGTCTCTTAACAGAGATATAAAATATTCCCTTGAGATAAGTTTAATGGGTACAGTTATTCAGAGAGTTAGGCCTAACTACTTTAGTAAGACTAAAGTATATATTTATGAAATTGGATTTCATAAATATATGATGAATAACTCAAAAGGATTAAAACCGGGTACTCAACGATTAAGATGTAGTAATTAACAAAGCGACAGTCTATATTCAAGACTTTGTATTACTACGAATATTTTATTAAGGGGTTGCATGTATAATAAGATTGTTAGGATATGTGCCCTTAAATCCTATTGTATGATGCTATGTATGATATTATGTATGACATTATGTGAGAAATGATGTATGACTTAATATTGTGTTTAATAAAGTTGTTTTATTCTTATCTAAAATAATGGTAACATGAATATTCGGACATTATCAAATAGTCAATGAGATGCATAGTATGTGATTTATGTGATTTAGTCACAGAAGCTATAGATCACAAGTTCTTTGTAAACTCAGAATTTTGGTTCGTAGTCGGTGATGAAATTGGGCATTTCATCTGCGAAGACTATAACACATTAACTACGATGATTTGTCTTGATCATGGAAGTGGTGACTTCTAGTTAATATGTTGATATGTTTTAAGAGTTAAGACATATTAAACTGGACCGCTGTGAGATTTATTATTCTCCTAACGACTGTCAATTGAATAACAAATCTCACGACTTGTATTCACATGAACTCTTAATCCTGAGAGAATAATGGACCTGATCATGAAATGTAGGTTGCTTTGATAAATCAGGAGTGAGATCAAAAGTAATAGTCAAAACCTCAGTATGTTGGGCAGCCATATTTAGTGTTGATGGAACATATATTCTCAAGATGGAATTCATAGTCTCTTAACGGAGATATAAAATATTCCCTTGAGATAAGTTTAATGGGTACAGTTATTCAGAGAGTTAGGCCTAACCACTTTAGTAAGACTAAAGTATATATTTATGAAATTGGATTTCATAAATATATGATGAATAACTCAAAAGGATTAAACCGGGTACTCAAGGATTAAGATGTAGTAATTAACAAAGTTAAAGTTTATATTCATGACTTTGTATTACTACGAATATTTTATGAAGGGGTTGCATGTATAATAAGATTGTTAGGATACGTGCCCTTAAATCCTATTGTATGATGCTATGTATGATATTATGTATGACATTATGTGAGAAATGATGTGTGACTTAATATTGTGTTTAATAAAGTTGTTTTATTCTTATCTAAAATAATGGTAATATGAATATTCGGACATTATCAAATAGTCCTTGAGTTGCGTAGTATGTGATTTATGTGATTTAGTCACAGAAGATATAGATCACAAGTACTTTGTAAACCCAGAATTTTGGTTCGTAGTCGGTGATGAAACTGGGCATTTCATTTGCGAAGACTATAACATATTAACTACGATGATTTGTCTTGATCATGGAAGTGGTGACTTCTAGTTAATATGTTGATATGTTTTAAGAGTTAAGACATATTAAACTGGATCACTGTGAGATTTATTATTCTCCTAACGACTGTCAATTGAATAACAAATCTCACGACTTGTATTCACATGAACTCTTAATCCTGAGAGAATAATGGACCTGATCATGAAATGTAGGTTGCTTTGATATATCAGGAGTGAGATCTAAAGTAACGGTCAAAACCTCAGTATGTTGGGCAGCCACATTTAGTGTTGATGGAACATATTTTCTCAAGATGGAATTCATTGTCTCTTAACGGAGATATAAAATATTCCCTTGAGATAAGTTTAACGGGTACAGTTATTCAGAGAGTTAGGCCTAACCACTTTAGTAAGACTAAAGTATATATTTATGAAATTGGATTTCATAAATATATGAAGAATAACTGAAAAGGATTAAACCGGGTACTCAAGGATTAAGATGTAGTAATCAACAAAGTGACAGTTTATATTCATGACTTTGTATTACTACGAATATTTTATGAAGGGGTTGCATGTATAATAAGATTGTTAGGATACGTGCCCTTAAATCCTATTGTATGATGCTATGTATGATATTATGTATGACATTATGTGAGAAATGATGTATGACTTAATATTGTGTTTAATAAAGTTGTTTTATTCTTATCTAAAATAATGGTAACATGAATATTCGGACATTATCAAATAGTCCTTGAGATGCGTAGTATGTGATTTATGTGATTTAGTCACAGGAGATATAGATCACAAGTACTTTGCAAACTCAGAATTTTGGTTCGTAGTCGGTGATGAAACTGGGCATTTCATTTGCGAAGACTATGACATATTAACTACGACGATTTGTCTTGATCATGGAAGTGGTGACTTCTAGTTAATATGTTGATATGTTTTAAGAGTTAAGACATTTTGAACTGGACCGCTGTGAGATTTATTATTCTCCTAACGACTGTCAATTGAATAATAAATCTCACGACTTGTATTCACATGAACTCTTAATCCTGAGAGAATAATGGACCTGATCATGAAATGTAGGTTGCTTTGATATATCAGGAGTGAGATCTAAAGTAACGGTCAAAACGTCAGTATGTTGGGCAGCCACATTTAGTGTTGATGGAACATATATTCTCAAGATGGAATTCATAGTCTCTTAACGGAGATATAAAATATTCCCTTGAGATAAGTTTAATGGGAACAGTTATTCAGAGTGTTAGGCCTAACCACTTTAGTATGACTGAAGTATATATTTATGAAATTGGATTTCATAAATATATGATGAATAACTCAAAAGGATTAAACTGGGTACTCAAGGATTAAGATGTAGTAATTAACAAAGTGACAGTCTATATTCATGACTTTGTATTACTACGAATATTTTATGAAGGGGTTGTATGTATAATAAGATTGTTAGGATATGTGCCCTTAAATACTATTATTTGATGTTATGTATGATATTATGTATGACACTATGTGAGAAATGATGTATGACTTAATATTGTGTTTAATAAAGTTGTTTTATTTTTATCTAAAATAAAGGTTACATGAATATTCGAACATTATCAAATAGTCCGTGTGACGCATAGTATGTGATTTATGTGATTTAGTCACAGAAGATATAGATCACAAGTTCTTTGTAAACTCAAAATTTTGGTTCGTACTCAGTGATGAAACTCGGTATTTCATCTGCGAAGACTATAACATATTAACTACGATGATTTGTCTTGATCATGGAAGTGGTGACTTCTAGTTAATATGTTGATATGTTTTAAGAGTTAAGACATTTTGAACTGGACCGCTGTGAGATTCATTATTCTCCTAACGACTGTCAATTGAATAATAAATCTCACGATTTGTATTCACATGAACTCTTAATCCTGAGAGAATAATAGACCTGATCATGAAATGTAGGTTGCTTTGATATATCAGGAGTGAGATCTAAAGTAACGGTCAAAACGTCAGTATGTTGGGCAGCCACATTTAGTGTTGATGGAACATATATTCTCAAGATGGAATTCATAGTCTCTTAACGGAGATATAAAATATTCCCTAGAGATAAGTTTAATGGGAACAGTTATTCAGAGAGTTAGGCCTAACCACTTTAGTATGACTAAAGTATATATTTATAAAATTGGATTTCAAAAATATATGATGAATAACTCAAAAGGATTAAACTGGGTACTCAAGGATTAAGATGTTGTAATTAACAAAGTGACAGTCTATATTCATGACTTTGTATTACTACGAATATTTTATGAAGGGGTTGCATGTATAATAAGATTGTTAGGATATGTGCCCTTAAATCCTATTGTATGATGCTATGTATGATATTATGTATGACATTATGTGAGAAATGATGCATGACTTAATATTGTGTTTATTAAAGTTGTTTTATTCTTATCTAAAATAATGGTAACATGAATATTCGGACATTATCAAATAGTCCACGAGATGCATAGTATGTGATTTATGTGATTTAGTCACAGAAGATATAGATCACAAGTTCTTTGTAAATTCAGAATTTTGGTTCGTAGTCGTTGATGAAATTGGGCATTTCATCTGCGAAGACTATAATATATTAACTACGATGATTTGTCTTGATCATGGAAGTTGTGACTTCTAGTTAATATGTTTATATATTTTAAGAGTTAAGACATATTAAACTGGACCACTGTGAGATTTATTATTCTCCTAACGACTGTCAATTGAATAATAAATCTCACGACTGTTATTCACATGAACTCTTAATCCTGAGAGAATAATGGACCTGATCATGAAATGTAGGTTAGTTTGATATATCAGGAGAGAGATCTAAAGTAACGGTCAAAACCGCAGTATGTTGGGCAGCCACATTTAGTGTTGATGGAACATATATTCTCAAGATGGAATTCATAGTTTCTGAACGGAGATATAAAATATTCCCTTGAGATAAGTTTAATGGGTACAGTTATTCAGAGAGTTAGGCCTAACCACTTTAGTAAGACTAAAGTATATATTTATGAAATTGGATTTCATAAATATATGATGAATAACTCAAAAGGATTAAACCGGGTACTCAAGGATTAAGATGTAGTAATTAACAAAGTGACAGTCTATATTCATTACTTTGTATTACTACGAATATTTTATGAAGGGGTTGCATGTATAATAAGATTGTTAGGATACGTGCCCTTAAATCCTATTGTATGATGCTATGTATGATATTATGTATGACATTTTGTGAGAAATGATGTATGACTTAATATTGTTGTCAGTTCGTTTAGACCCCTTAACCCAACAGATTAACCTAGAGAATTAGCCAAGTTATTAACTTAGGTAATTTAATTAAACTAGGTTAACACAAATAAATATAAAAACAATAAAGCAGCGAAAAATAAACAACACAAAGATATGATGACCCAGGAAACCACACCGGTAAAAACCTGGGGAGGATTTGACCTAGCTATCCTCAAGGTAAACTGAATCCACTATGAAAGAATTGAAGTTTACACAATAGACTTAGACCACTAACGTCATATTGCTACCTGCCCGTAGGAAACTTACTACCATGACCCCATGATAGCTCCGAGATCCACGGACTCCTTCTTTCCGGAATTCTTCAGCAAATCCACAAGCGCACCTGCTTGTATATCTTTGTGCTCTTTGATTCTGCAACTGTAACGATCTACACAACTCTCGACATAAATCTCAAGTTTGTAAACCCTAAGTGTATGTGAAGGTAAACACCTCTAGACCTCACAATGAGATTCACAAACACAGCAAAACAGAACTCTACAGAACTCTAAAAACGTGGCTAGGGTTTTCCCTTTTATACTTAGGGCAAACATAAAACCCTATACATTAAAACGGGCTTGGGCTGAGTTGGAAAATTCTGCAGAAAAACGTTCTGTGCGATTTTCGATCGATCGAGTCTAATTTTCGATCGATCGAGTCTCACAGAAAGTTACAAGTAATTCTGCATAAAAACTCGATTCCAACTTTACAATAAACCCCATACTTTGAGCAAGTCTAACACACGACTCAACATTGTTTTGATCATGGTTTGCCAACATACAAAATGAAGTTCTAAATACATTAGATCCTAGTCTTTAGAACCTAACAAACTCCCCCTTTGGCAATCCGTGACAAAACACAGACTAAACAAAAATGCTCAAAGTTACAAATTGAAAAAGCCCATTACAAAAAAATAGCCACTTAACAATTCAACCCAAACTACTATCCAACAGTTGCAAGGTAGACAGCAGCTCGACTGAAAACAACCTGTATATTCCTGTAACACTTAACAAACACATAAACGCATGTGTGGAACAAAAAAAACAGGAAATACATAAATAAAAATTTCTTAATTTCACATGACACAAAATAAAAAATATATCATGAATAACATCATCAATATAAGTCAATAAGCACAATAACATAGTGAAATAAGAAAACATATACATAACAATGTATCTCAACAAAAATATCTCCTAATCAAGAGCTAAAAATGTAAATACACAGTGAAGCACCTAGATACAATCTAATAACTCCACAAGCTCTGCAGTATCACTACTAAGAAAACAAACACTCCCCCTAAACTGTAAATCCCCTCAACACCTAAAAACAAGCTACTAATGAACTATGCACTCCCCCTTTTTGTGACGAATTGCCAAAGGGCACTCACTCATCATCAAAAGGTGGAGGAGGAGATCGACGAGAGCTCGCCAAATCCGCTCGCAACGCACGTAGCTCATCAAGGATGTCCACCAAAAGCTGACCATGAGCCGCCTGAACGGTCACGACAGTGTCAAGCGTCCGACGAAGGTCAGAAACCTCATCAAACGGTGGAGGAACATCAGCAGCACCAGCAGCACCAGCAGGAACCGAAGAAGTCCCAGCTGCAAAAGGATCTGCAGAAGAAGAAGAAGGGGGTGGAGTGACACCGGTAGGCTCTACCCTAGCACGCTTAGAGCTAGCTCGAAGTTGAGCAGCCCTTTGCCTCAAAAAGGTAGCACCTATAGGAGCAATAACATGAACAGGCTCGGAAGCAGGATACTCACCAAAACCAAGAAAGAGAAGAATCCTATGAATAAAAACAGGAAAAAACAAAGCATGAGCCTGAGAACTAGACCTATGAACCTCGTTCAAAGAACGAAGAAACATATGCGGAAAACTGATAGGAGCATCAGTGACCAAAGCATACAGAAACACACATCGCTCAAGAGGGACGGTGTGAACATGAGTAATCGGCCACAAAGAATGACAAGCTATCCGAAAGAAAAGATAGTGCAACTCAGACAGCTCAGCAGACGAGATCCGAGGATCAGAACCCCACTGGATAGAAGTACCAGTGATGTATGACAAGACGTCATCAAGTGGAGGAGACTCCTCGTAAGGAAAGACGGGATGGTCCACAATGGGCACCCCAAGAGCATCCGACACCACCGAAGGGGTAATGCGGTACTCGACACCACGTAACCACACCTTGACTAAGGTGTCGTTATCGTAGACATGAATAGAGAGGTTCGAATAGAACTCTCTAATCAAAGAAGCAGGAGGAGGATGCTCAAAGTCTAGAAGAGGTAACCAACCCCGACGCTCAAAGTTCCTACGAACCTCAGGATCTAACTCATCTAAGATAACCCTACGCTCAGCCCAAATCTGACGCCTAAGATTAAGGGTCTCATAGGTAATCTGGTTAGACTCACTAGGAAATCTCTCAGTGTCAAAAGATGGAGAAGGATCAACAGTCCTATGGGCTCTAGTTTTCCTAGGCATAGTGCTAAGGAAAAGAGACAGACACAGAAAGAAAAGAGCATAAACCAAAACCAAGAGCAGACTGCAAGTTAGCACAGCAAAAAAAATATAGAAAATATCAAATCTATATGATGCATGAGCATGAACAGAAAATGATGCATGTACTAATGCAGTGACATGTTCAATTTTGATTCAAATTAACAAAATTGGCTTGAGCAAGCAAAGTGTATCAAAAATACCCAATTTGAAAAACCCTAGTTTTCAAAACACAACAAATTGATAAATTGATCAACACAACAGTCAATTAACTCAATATAATGATCAAATTAATCAATCTAACAAGCCAATTTTATCAATTTCAACCCAATTGAACAAAATCCCCAATTTATTCAAATATAAGCCCTAGAATTTCAAATTTTCTTCAAAGCACCAAATAAACCAAATTAAACCACATGAGGTGCTTAGGAAAGGTGTCCCCACAAAAACCCATAAAGAATTTGAGAAAGAATCACTCCAAAACAATCCCAAAAATAGAAAATCCCTAAATGCCGAAATTACCCAAATATGCATGAAAAAATGCATGAAAATAGAAAATAAATGCAAAAGAAAGGGGTATAAGTGTCTTACCAGCTGTGGGAGAGAGATTGTAGCAAAAGAATCGGAGGAAAACGACAAAACTCCCAAGAAAGGTGCTGACCAGTTGGTAGGGAGAAAAGAAAGTTTTTGAAAAGGTTTGAAAAGTGAAGAGCCACGTGAGAGACTTTCTTTTTAAAAAACGGCCGGCACGATTTTCGATCGATCGAAAATTACATTCGATCGGTCGAAAACTTATTCGATTGATCCAAAATCAGTTTGGATCGATCGAACCAACCAGAGATTTTTCTGAACAAATTTAAACATTTTCGATCGGTCGAAAATCAATTTCGATCGATCGAAATTCTGGAAAAAACAGTGTTTTGAAAAACCAAACATTTTAAACCAAAAACTCCTCAAAGCAGCAGATTTTTAAAATCAAATGCATGAGTATGAGATGATATGATTTTAAAAAAACACAAGTATTCAACCCAGATTCCTCAACCAAAATTTTCTCTCAATATACCCAAAAAAAAATAAACAAGCAAACATGTTCGGCATCAATTTTCAAAGAATTCTCAAACTTGGTTGGTCAAACCAAAAACACACACAATAACATGTACACAATTTTAGCAAAGATTAACTTGTGTAGTGTGTGCAACTAGCATAAGCTTGAGAAACATGTGAGGTGATATACACATAGAGATCAATCACAATTTCTACAAAATCCACCACATGAATTTGAAAGAGACTATCCCTTAAAGAGTTACATCATATAACTCCCACATCTCCTAGAGTAAAAGCTTGCAATCATGTAAGTTTCTTGATTTGCCTCATTATTCAAATTAATTGATTAGAAACTTAATAATAGCCAGGATAATGTACACACCAATTTTATGAATTTGTGAAGTTATTATAGCCCAATAATGTACACACCAATTTTAATAGAGGCTACACCTTATGTTCTTTTTGTGCATGTGCTACACTTTCTCGAGCACAAAATCTTATGATATGCACTAAGGTGTTCATGATTGGCTAATACACAGTGGTGAGATAGTTATTTATGCCTTTCTCATTAAGTTCAAGTCCAACAATCAAAGACATACAACTTCAAAATCAAGATCATGTGATCAACAAATATAGCATCTTCCCACACAACATGCACAACAAGACTTTAGCGAGTAAAGTGCAATAAATAAGTGCATCAAAGCTAAACAAGGTACACAAACATGTTATGCAATAATTGATAGACCAACCTTGTCTTCAAATTCAAGGAAAAATAGCAAAACACAATTTGCAACAAAAATATTTTTTTTTTTTTATATATAACAAAAAAAAAAACAACCTAGAATGAAATGCATGAATGCAATGCAATGCATATCCTAGAAACAAAGGTCACAAAAGATATAGCAATAAAGCACAAGGACCATGAAGCGAAGAATGACTAGGGACAAAGAATCACACCAATAACTTGACGAAGAGTTTCAAATTTTCCTCTATCAAGCGGTTTGGTGAAAATATCAGCATTCTGACGTTCAGTAGGAATATACTCTAGAGTAACAATTTTCCGTTCAACAAGATCCCTAATGAAGTGATATCTAATCTCAATGTGTTTGGTCTTAGAGTGTTGAACCGGATTCTTAGAGATATCTATGGCACTAGAGTTATCACAATAAACAACCATGGTGTCCTGTGAAATTCCATAATCAGTCAAAAGTTTCTTCATCCAAAGAAGCTGGGAACAACAACTACCAGCAGCAATATATTCTGCCTCAGCAGTAGATAAAGAAACAGAATTTTGCTTCTTACTCATCCAAGCAACCAAATTAGCACCAACATAAAAACAACCACCAGTGGTACTTTTTCTATCATCAGCATTACCAGCCCAATCAGAATCAGAAAAACCAGCAAGAGAAAGATTAGACTCTTTACTGTAAAAGAGACCATAATCACAAGTTCCAGCAATATATTTTATGATTCTCTTGACAGCATTTAAGTGAGAGACCTTAGGATTAGATTGGAATCTAGAGCAAACACCCACACTAAATGCAATATCAGGTCTGCTAGCAGTTAAGTACAAAAGACAACCAATCATGCTTCTATATAGAGTAACATCAACAGACTCACCTGATGGATCATTTGTTAGTTTCACATTAGAAGCCATTGGTGTCCTAGCATGTGCAGACTTGTCAAGACCAAAACGCTTGACCAAATTTCTGGCATATTTAGCTTGGTTGATGTAGATTCCATCATCCGTTTGCTTTACCTACAATCCCAAGAAATAAGTTAGTTCCCCAACCATACTCATCTCAAACATGGCCTTCATTTCATCTGCAAAAGATTGAGCAAGAGAATCATTAGTAGCACCAAAAACAATATCATCAACATAAATTTGAGCAACTACAAAATGATTCTTATCCTTTCGTATGAATAGAGTGGTGTCAGCAAAACCTCTCTTGAAGCCATGATCTGTGAGATATGCAGTTAATCTATCATACCAAGCCCGTGGAGCTTGTTTCAATCCATAGAGAGCTCTCTTCAACTTGTAGACATCATTAGGCCTGTGAGGATCAATAAAACCCTTCGGTTGTTCAACATATACCTCTTCTTGTAACATGCCGTTTAAGAAAGCACTCTTGACATCCATTTGATACAACCTGAAATTCATGTGACATGCTATGGCCAAAAGAATTCGAATGGATTCCAATCTTGCTACAGGCGCAAAAGTCTCATCAAAATCAATTCCTTCTACTTGTGTGTATCCTTGTGCAACAAGCCTAGATTTATTTCTGATAACTGTCCCATGTTCATCTGACTTGTTCTTGAAAATCCACTTAGTTCCAATAACATTGACTCCCTCAGGTCTAGGAACTAATTCCCACACATCATTTCGAACAAACTGATGAAGTTCTTCATGCATAGAATTTACCCAATCAGCATCTTGGAGAGCTTCATCCACCCTTTTTGGTTCGAATTGGGATAGGTAACATGAGTGAGTAATCACATTCAATGCTTTGGATCTCAATCTTATGTTATCATTTAAACTCCCCAAAATATTAGTAGCAGGATGATTCAACCTCACTCTTGATGAAGGACCTTTGACCAAGGAAGTAGTAGTACCTTTCTGATCTGATGGACTTTGAACCTCTTGTTGTTCTTGTGGAACTCCATGAACTGGTGTTGAAGGTTCTGAACTTGATGGCACAGATGCTGTATCATTCAAAACCATTAACTCTTCCTCTGTAGGCTTTCCCACATAGTTTTCAGGTAGAGACTCATCAGCTTCCATCATCTTCTCTTGAATTTGAGGTGCATGTTCTGAATGATCGTCTGAGTTTAGTTCATCATTGATCACAACATTAGAGGATTCCATAACTGTTTTTGTTCTCAAATTGTATACTCTGTATGCTCTACTGGTGGAAGAGTATCCCAGAAAATAGCCTTTATCACTCTTAGCATCGAATTTTTCCAGGTTCTCTCTATCACGCAAAATGTAACAGTCACTGCCAAATATTCTAAAGTATTTCAATACAGGCTTCTTTCCTCTCCAGAGTTCATAGGGAGTTTGCTTGGAATTTGGTCTGAAATACACCCGATTAAGAGTGTGACATGCAGTATTAACAGCTTCTCCCCAAAAAGATTTAGGCAACTTCTTATTATGTAGCATGACACGAGCCATTTCTTGTACAACTCTGTTTTTCCTTTCCACAATTCCATTTTGTTGTGGTGTTTTGGGTGAAGAGAATTCCTGACGAGTGCCTTGATTATCACAAAATGTAGCCAGTTTGGTGTTCTCAAACTCTTTTCCATGATCACTTCTAATTCTGGCTATCACAGTTCCTTTCTCTACTTGCAACTTCTTGCACAGATGAATCATTTTTTCAGGAGCCTCAGCTTTATCTTTCAAAAGCACAACCCAAGTGAATCTTGTAAAATCATCCACAACAACTAGAATGTACTTCTTTCCACCTAAACTCTGAACTCTGGCAGGACCCATGAGATCAATGTGCAGCAACTCCAAAGGTCTTGTAGTTTGAACATCAGCTACAGATGGATGTTTGGACTTCACTTGCTTACCCATCTGACATGGTCCACAGATGCATTTTTCAATCTTTTCAAACTTGGGCAGCCCAATTACCGCATCACATTTTGAAATCTTCTCTAATTGTTTAAGGCTGGCATGTCCCAACCTTTGATGCCATAAGTCAACTTGATTGATCTTCGCACTGAAGCATTTGTTGCTTATACTTGGGGTGATACCATAACAATTGTCAGCAGTCCTCACACCAATACACATACAATCACCTCCTTCATCGAGTATTTCACATTCTTGTTTGGTGAAGAACACATTCAGTCCATTGTCACAAATTTGACTTATGCTGAGTAAATTTGCCTTCAACCCATCAACATACCACACGTCTTCAAAGACTGGTAATCCTGGAATGTCTACTGTGCCAATGCCTCTGATCACAGATTTACTTCCATCTCCAAAGGTAACTGTTCCAATCTTTCCTTCAAAGAGTGTTTTGAACAATGCTTTATTTCCTGTCATGTGCCTGGAACAACCACTATCCAAATACCAAAGACAAGAATCACGTGCCTTTAAGGCGGTTAAAGCAGTATAGCACATGTAATTATTGTCATTAGTGAATATATCAAGACACTCAAGAAAGATTTTAACACACATGGTAAAGAACAAGCACACCAAGTATACAATACGGAAAAATAAAGAGAAGATTTTACAGAAATCCATAACAACAGGGGTCAAGGATCAGCTCAAAGATCAAAAGATCAAACACAAAAGCTACCCGCTCTGATACAACTTGTCAGTTCGTTTAGACCCCTTAACCCAACAGATTAACCTAGAGAATTAGCCAAGTTATTAACTTAGGTAATTTAATTAAACTAGGTTAACACAAATAAATATAAAAACAATAAAGCAGCGGAAAATAAACAACACAAAGATATGATGACCCAGGAAACCACACCGGTAAAAACCTGGGGAGGATTTGACCTAGCTATCCTCAAGGTAAACTGAATCCACTATGAAAGAATTGAAGTTTACACAATAGACTTAGACCACTAACGTCATATTGCTACCTGCCTGTAGGAAACTTACTACCATGACCCCATGATAGCTCCGAGATCCACGGACTCCTTCTTTCCGGAATTCTTCAGCAAATCCACAAGCGCACCTGCTTGTATATCTTTGTGCTCTTTGATTCTGCAACTGTAATGATCTACACAACTCTCGACATAAATCTCAAGTTTGTAAACCCTAAGTGTATGTGAAGGTAAACACCTCTAGATCTCACAATGAGATTCACAAAACACAGCAAAACAGAACTCTACAGAACTCTAAAAACGTGGCTAGGGTTTTCCCTTTTATACTTAGGGCAAACATAAAACCCTATACATTAAAACGGGCTTGGGCTGAGTTGGAAAATTCTGCAGAAAAACGTTCTGTGCGATTTTCGATCGATCGAGTCTAATTTTCGATCGATCGAGTCTCACAGAAAGTTACAAGTAATTCTGCATAAAAACTCGATTCCAACTTTACAATAAACCCCATACTTTGAGCAAGTCTAACACACGACTCAACATTGTTTTGATCATGGTTTGCCAACATACAAAATGAAGTTCTAAATACATTAGATCCTAGTCTTTAGAACCTAACAAACTCCCCCTTTGGCAATCCGTGACAAAACACAGACTAAACAAAAATGCTCAAAGTTACAAATTGAAAAAGCCCATTACAAAAAATTAGCCACTTAACAATTCAACCCAAACTACTATCCAACAGTTGCAAGGTAGACAGCAGCTCGACTGAAAACAACCTGTATATTCCTGTAACACTTAACAAACACATAAACGCATGTGTGGAACAAAAAAAACAGGAAATACATAAATAAAAATTTCTTAATTTCACATGACACAAAATAAAAAATATATCATGAATAACATCATCAATATAAGTCAATAAGCACAATAACATAGTGAAATAAGAAAACATATACATAACAATGTATCTCAACAAAAATATCTCCTAATCAAGAGCTAAAAATGTAAATACACAGTGAAGCACCTAGATACAATCTAATAACTCCACAAGCTCTGCAGTATCACTACTAAGAAAACAAACACTCCCCCTAAACTGTAAATCCCCTCAACACCTAAAAACAAGCTACTAATGAACTATGCACTCCCCCTTTTTGTGACGAATTGCCAAAGGGCACTCACTCATCATCAAAAGGTGGAGGAGGAGATCGACGAGAGCTCGCCAAATCCGCTCGCAACGCACGTAGCTCATCAAGGATGTCCACCAAAAGCTGACCATGAGCCGCCTGAACGGTCACGACAGTGTCAAGCGTCCGACGAAGGTCAGAAACCTCATCAAACGGTGGAGGAACATCAGCAGCACCAGCAGCACCAGCAGGAACCGAAGAAGTCCCAGCTGCAAAAGGATCTGCAGAAGAAGAAGAAGGGGGTGGAGTGACACCGGTAGGCTCTACCCTAGCACGCTTAGAGCTAGCTCGAAGTTGAGCAGCCCTTTGCCTCAAAAAGGTAGCACCTATAGGAGCAATAACATGAACAGGCTCGGAAGCAGGATACTCACCAAAACCAAGAAAGAGAAGAATCCTATGAATAAAAACAGGAAAAAACAAAGCATGAGCCTGAGAACTAGACCTATGAACCTCGTTCAAAGAACGAAGAAACATATGCGGAAAACTGATAGGAGCATCAGTGACCAAAGCATACAGAAACACACATCGCTCAAGAGGGACGGTGTGAACATGAGTAATCGGCCACAAAGAATGACAAGCTATCCGAAAGAAAAGATAGTGCAACTCAGACAGCTCAGCAGACGAGATCCGAGGATCAGAACCCCACTGGATAGAAGTACCAGTGATGTATGACAAGACGTCATCAAGTGGAGGAGACTCCTCGTAAGGAAAGACGGGATGGTCCACAATGGGCACCCCAAGAGCATCCGACACCACCGAAGGGGTAATGCGGTACTCGACACCACGTAACCACACCTTGACTAAGGTGTCGTTATCGTAGACATGAATAGAGAGGTTCGAATAGAACTCTCTAATCAAAGAAGCAGGAGGAGGATGCTCAAAGTCTAGAAGAGGTAACCAACCCCGACGCTCAAAGTTCCTACGAACCTCAGGATCTAACTCATCTAAGATAACCCTACGCTCAGCCCAAATCTGACGCCTAAGATTAAGGGTCTCATAGGTAATCTGGTTAGACTCACTAGGAAATCTCTCAGTGTCAAAAGATGGAGAAGGATCAACAGTCCTATGGGCTCTAGTTTTCCTAGGCATAGTGCTAAGGAAAAGAGACAGACACAGAAAGAAAAGAGCATAAACCAAAACCAAGAGCAGACTGCAAGTTAGCACAGCAAAAAAAATATAGAAAATATCAAATCTATATGATGCATGAGCATGAACAGAAAATGATGCATGTACTAATGCAGTGACATGTTCAATTTTGATTCAAATTAACAAAATTGGCTTGAGCAAGCAAAGTGTATCAAAAATACCCAATTTGAAAAACCCTAGTTTTCAAAACACAACAAATTGATAAATTGATCAACACAACAGTCAATTAACTCAATATAATGATCAAATTAATCAATCTAACAAGCCAATTTTATCAATTTCAACCCAATTGAACAAAATCCCCAATTTATTCAAATATAAGCCCTAGAATTTCAAATTTTCTTCAAAGCACCAAATAAACCAAATTAAACCACATGAGGTGCTTAGGAAAGGTGTCCCCACAAAAACCCATAAAGAATTTGAGAAAGAATCACTCCAAAACAATCCCAAAAATAGAAAATCCCTAAATGCCGAAATTACCCAAATATGCATGAAAAAATGCATGAAAATAGAAAATAAATGCAAAAGAAAGGGGTATAAGTGTCTTACCAGCTGTGGGAGAGAGATTGTAGCAAAAGAATCGGAGGAAAACGACAAAACTCCCAAGAAAGGTGCTGACCAGTTGGTAGGGAGAAAAGAAAGTTTTTGAAAAGGTTTGAAAAGTGAAGAGCCACGTGAGAGACTTTCTTTTTAAAAAACGGCCGGCACGATTTTCGATCGATCGAAAATTACATTCGATCGGTCGAAAACTTATTCGATTGATCCAAAATCAGTTTGGATCGATCGAACCAACCAGAGATTTTTCTGAACAAATTTAAACATTTTCGATCGGTCGAAAATCAATTTCGATCGATCGAAATTCTGGAAAAAACAGTGTTTTGAAAAACCAAACATTTTAAACCAAAAACTCCTCAAAGCAGCAGATTTTTAAAATCAAATGCATGAGTATGAGATGATATGATTTTAAAAAAACACAAGTATTCAACCCAGATTCCTCAACCAAAATTTTCTCTCAATATACCCAAAAAAAAATAAACAAGCAAACATGTTCGGCATCAATTTTCAAAGAATTCTCAAACTTGGTTGGTCAAACCAAAAACACACACAATAACATGTACACAATTTTAGCAAAGATTAACTTGTGTAGTGTGTGCAACTAGCATAAGCTTGAGAAACATGTGAGGTGATATACACATAGAGATCAATCACAATTTCTACAAAATCCACCACATGAATTTGAAAGAGACTATCCCTTAAAGAGTTACATCATATAACTCCCACATCTCCTAGAGTAAAAGCTTGCAATCATGTAAGTTTCTTGATTTGCCTCATTATTCAAATTAATTGATTAGAAACTTAATAATAGCCAGGATAATGTACACACCAATTTTATGAATTTGTGAAGTTATTATAGCCCAATAATGTACACACCAATTTTAATAGAGGCTACACCTTATGTTCTTTTTGTGCATGTGCTACACTTTCTCGAGCACAAAATCTTATGATATGCACTAAGGTGTTCATGATTGGCTAATACACAGTGGTGAGATAGTTATTTATGCCTTTCTCATTAAGTTCAAGTCCAACAATCAAAGACATACAACTTCAAAATCAAGATCATGTGATCAACAAATATAGCATCTTCCCACACAACATGCACAACAAGACTTTAGCGAGTAAAGTGCAATAAATAAGTGCATCAAAGCTAAACAAGGTACACAAACATGTTATGCAATAATTGATAGACCAACCTTGTCTTCAAATTCAAGGAAAAATAGCAAAACACAATTTGCAACAAAAATATTTTTTTTTTTTTATATATAACAAAAAAAAAACAACCTAGAATGAAATGCATGAATGCAATGCAATGCATATCCTAGAAACAAAGGTCACAAAAGATATAGCAATAAAGCACAAGGACCATGAAGCGAAGAATGACTAGGGACAAAGAATCACACCAATAACTTGACGAAGAGTTTCAAATTTTCCTCTATCAAGCGGTTTGGTGAAAATATCAGCATTCTGACGTTCAGTAGGAATATACTCTAGAGTAACAATTTTCCGTTCAACAAGATCCCTAATGAAGTGATATCTAATCTCAATGTGTTTGGTCTTAGAGTGTTGAACCGGATTCTTAGAGATATCTATGGCACTAGAGTTATCACAATAAACAACCATGGTGTCCTGTGAAATTCCATAATCAGTCAAAAGTTTCTTCATCCAAAGAAGCTGGGAACAACAACTACCAGCAGCAATATATTCTGCCTCAGCAGTAGATAAAGAAACAGAATTTTGCTTCTTACTCATCCAAGCAACCAAATTAGCACCAACATAAAAACAACCACCAGTGGTACTTTTTCTATCATCAGCATTACCAGCCCAATCAGAATCAGAAAAACCAGCAAGAGAAAGATTAGACTCTTTACTGTAAAAGAGACCATAATCACAAGTTCCAGCAATATATTTTATGATTCTCTTGACAGCATTTAAGTGAGAGACCTTAGGATTAGATTGGAATCTAGAGCAAACACCCACACTAAATGCAATATCAGGTCTGCTAGCAGTTAAGTACAAAAGACAACCAATCATGCTTCTATATAGAGTAACATCAACAGACTCACCTGATGGATCATTTGTTAGTTTCACATTAGAAGCCATTGGTGTCCTAGCATGTGCAGACTTGTCAAGACCAAAACGCTTGACCAAATTTCTGGCATATTTAGCTTGGTTGATGTAGATTCCATCATCCGTTTGCTTTACCTACAATCCCAAGAAATAAGTTAGTTCCCCAACCATACTCATCTCAAACATGGCCTTCATTTCATCTGCAAAAGATTGAGCAAGAGAATCATTAGTAGCACCAAAAACAATATCATCAACATAAATTTGAGCAACTACAAAATGATTCTTATCCTTTCGTATGAATAGAGTGGTGTCAGCAAAACCTCTCTTGAAGCCATGATCTGTGAGATATGCAGTTAATCTATCATACCAAGCCCGTGGAGCTTGTTTCAATCCATAGAGAGCTCTCTTCAACTTGTAGACATCATTAGGCCTGTGAGGATCAATAAAACCCTTCGGTTGTTCAACATATACCTCTTCTTGTAACATGCCGTTTAAGAAAGCACTCTTGACATCCATTTGATACAACCTGAAATTCATGTGACATGCTATGGCCAAAAGAATTCGAATGGATTCCAATCTTGCTACAGGCGCAAAAGTCTCATCAAAATCAATTCCTTCTACTTGTGTGTATCCTTGTGCAACAAGCCTAGATTTATTTCTGATAACTGTCCCATGTTCATCTGACTTGTTCTTGAAAATCCACTTAGTTCCAATAACATTGACTCCCTCAGGTCTAGGAACTAATTCCCACACATCATTTCGAACAAACTGATGAAGTTCTTCATGCATAGAATTTACCCAATCAGCATCTTGGAGAGCTTCATCCACCCTTTTTGGTTCGAATTGGGATAGGTAACATGAGTGAGTAATCACATTCAATGCTTTGGATCTCAATCTTATGTTATCATTTAAACTCCCCAAAATATTAGTAGCAGGATGATTCAACCTCACTCTTGATGAAGGACCTTTGACCAAGGAAGTAGTAGTACCTTTCTGATCTGATGGACTTTGAACCTCTTGTTGTTCTTGTGGAACTCCATGAACTGGTGTTGAAGGTTCTGAACTTGATGGCACAGATGCTGTATCATTCAAAACCATTAACTCTTCCTCTGTAGGCTTTCCCACATAGTTTTCAGGTAGAGACTCATCAGCTTCCATCATCTTCTCTTGAATTTGAGGTGCATGTTCTGAATGATCGTCTGAGTTTAGTTCATCATTGATCACAACATTAGAGGATTCCATAACTGTTTTTGTTCTCAAATTGTATACTCTGTATGCTCTACTGGTGGAAGAGTATCCCAGAAAATAGCCTTTATCACTCTTAGCATCGAATTTTTCCAGGTTCTCTCTATCACGCAAAATGTAACAGTCACTGCCAAATATTCTAAAGTATTTCAATACAGGCTTCTTTCCTCTCCAGAGTTCATAGGGAGTTTGCTTGGAATTTGGTCTGAAATACACCCGATTAAGAGTGTGACATGCAGTATTAACAGCTTCTCCCCAAAAAGATTTAGGCAACTTCTTATTATGTAGCATGACACGAGCCATTTCTTGTACAACTCTGTTTTTCCTTTCCACAATTCCATTTTGTTGTGGTGTTTTGGGTGAAGAGAATTCCTGACGAGTGCCTTGATTATCACAAAATGTAGCCAGTTTGGTGTTCTCAAACTCTTTTCCATGATCACTTCTAATTCTGGCTATCACAGTTCCTTTCTCTACTTGCAACTTCTTGCACAGATGAATCATTTTTTCAGGAGCCTCAGCTTTATCTTTCAAAAGCACAACCCAAGTGAATCTTGTAAAATCATCCACAACAACTAGAATGTACTTCTTTCCACCTAAACTCTGAACTCTGGCAGGACCCATGAGATCAATGTGCAGCAACTCCAAAGGTCTTGTAGTTTGAACATCAGCTACAGATGGATGTTTGGACTTCACTTGCTTACCCATCTGACATGGTCCACAGATGCATTTTTCAATCTTTTCAAACTTGGGCAGCCCAATTACCGCATCACATTTTGAAATCTTCTCTAATTGTTTAAGGCTGGCATGTCCCAACCTTTGATGCCATAAGTCAACTTGATTGATCTTCGCACTGAAGCATTTGTTGCTTATACTTGGGGTGATACCATAACAATTGTCAGCAGTCCTCACACCAATACACATACAATCACCTCCTTCATCGAGTATTTCACATTCTTGTTTGGTGAAGAACACATTCAGTCCATTGTCACAAATTTGACTTATGCTGAGTAAATTTGCCTTCAACCCATCAACATACCACACGTCTTCAAAGACTGGTAATCCTGGAATGTCTACTGTGCCAATGCCTCTGATCACAGATTTACTTCCATCTCCAAAGGTAACTGTTCCAATCTTTCCTTCAAAGAGTGTTTTGAACAATGCTTTATTTCCTGTCATGTGCCTGGAACAACCACTATCCAAATACCAAAGACAAGAATCACGTGCCTTTAAGGCGGTTAAAGCAGTATAGCACATGTAATTATTGTCATTAGTGAATATATCAAGACACTCAAGAAAGATTTTAACACACATGGTAAAGAACAAGCACACCAAGTATACAATACGGAAAAATAAAGAGAAGATTTTACAGAAATCCATAACAACAGGGGTCAAGGATCAGCTCAAAGATCAAAAGATCAAACACAAAAGCTACCCGCTCTGATACAACTTGTCAGTTCGTTTAGACCCCTTAACCCAACAGATTAACCTAGAGAATTAGCCAAGTTATTAACTTAGGTAATTTAATTAAACTAGGTTAACACAAATAAATATAAAAACAATAAAGCAGCGGAAAATAAACAACACAAAGATATGATGACCCAGGAAACCACACCGGTAAAAACCTGGGGAGGATTTGACCTAGCTATCCTCAAGGTAAACTGAATCCACTATGAAAGAATTGAAGTTTACACAATAGACTTAGACCACTAACGTCATATTGCTACCTGCCTGTAGGAAACTTACTACCATGACCCCATGATAGCTCCGAGATCCACGGACTCCTTCTTTCCGGAATTCTTCAGCAAATCCACAAGCGCACCTGCTTGTATATCTTTGTGCTCTTTGATTCTGCAACTGTAATGATCTACACAACTCTCGACATAAATCTCAAGTTTGTAAACCCTAAGTGTATGTGAAGGTAAACACCTCTAGATCTCACAATGAGATTCACAAAACACAGCAAAACAGAACTCTACAGAACTCTAAAAACGTGGCTAGGGTTTTCCCTTTTATACTTAGGGCAAACATAAAACCCTATACATTAAAACGGGCTTGGGCTGAGTTGGAAAATTCTGCAGAAAAACGTTCTGTGCGATTTTCGATCGATCGAGTCTAATTTTCGATCGATCGAGTCTCACAGAAAGTTACAAGTAATTCTGCATAAAAACTCGATTCCAACTTTACAATAAACCCCATACTTTGAGCAAGTCTAACACACGACTCAACATTGTTTTGATCATGGTTTGCCAACATACAAAATGAAGTTCTAAATACATTAGATCCTAGTCTTTAGAACCTAACAAACTCCCCCTTTGGCAATCCGTGACAAAACACAGACTAAACAAAAATGCTCAAAGTTACAAATTGAAAAAGCCCATTACAAAAAATTAGCCACTTAACAATTCAACCCAAACTACTATCCAACAGTTGCAAGGTAGACAGCAGCTCGACTGAAAACAACCTGTATATTCCTGTAACACTTAACAAACACATAAACGCATGTGTGGAACAAAAAAAACAGGAAATACATAAATAAAAATTTCTTAATTTCACATGACACAAAATAAAAAATATATCATGAATAACATCATCAATATAAGTCAATAAGCACAATAACATAGTGAAATAAGAAAACATATACATAACAATGTATCTCAACAAAAATATCTCCTAATCAAGAGCTAAAAATGTAAATACACAGTGAAGCACCTAGATACAATCTAATAACTCCACAAGCTCTGCAGTATCACTACTAAGAAAACAAACACTCCCCCTAAACTGTAAATCCCCTCAACACCTAAAAACAAGCTACTAATGAACTATGCACTCCCCCTTTTTGTGACGAATTGCCAAAGGGCACTCACTCATCATCAAAAGGTGGAGGAGGAGATCGACGAGAGCTCGCCAAATCCGCTCGCAACGCACGTAGCTCATCAAGGATGTCCACCAAAAGCTGACCATGAGCCGCCTGAACGGTCACGACAGTGTCAAGCGTCCGACGAAGGTCAGAAACCTCATCAAACGGTGGAGGAACATCAGCAGCACCAGCAGCACCAGCAGGAACCGAAGAAGTCCCAGCTGCAAAAGGATCTGCAGAAGAAGAAGAAGGGGGTGGAGTGACACCGGTAGGCTCTACCCTAGCACGCTTAGAGCTAGCTCGAAGTTGAGCAGCCCTTTGCCTCAAAAAGGTAGCACCTATAGGAGCAATAACATGAACAGGCTCGGAAGCAGGATACTCACCAAAACCAAGAAAGAGAAGAATCCTATGAATAAAAACAGGAAAAAACAAAGCATGAGCCTGAGAACTAGACCTATGAACCTCGTTCAAAGAACGAAGAAACATATGCGGAAAACTGATAGGAGCATCAGTGACCAAAGCATACAGAAACACACATCGCTCAAGAGGGACGGTGTGAACATGAGTAATCGGCCACAAAGAATGACAAGCTATCCGAAAGAAAAGATAGTGCAACTCAGACAGCTCAGCAGACGAGATCCGAGGATCAGAACCCCACTGGATAGAAGTACCAGTGATGTATGACAAGACGTCATCAAGTGGAGGAGACTCCTCGTAAGGAAAGACGGGATGGTCCACAATGGGCACCCCAAGAGCATCCGACACCACCGAAGGGGTAATGCGGTACTCGACACCACGTAACCACACCTTGACTAAGGTGTCGTTATCGTAGACATGAATAGAGAGGTTCGAATAGAACTCTCTAATCAAAGAAGCAGGAGGAGGATGCTCAAAGTCTAGAAGAGGTAACCAACCCCGACGCTCAAAGTTCCTACGAACCTCAGGATCTAACTCATCTAAGATAACCCTACGCTCAGCCCAAATCTGACGCCTAAGATTAAGGGTCTCATAGGTAATCTGGTTAGACTCACTAGGAAATCTCTCAGTGTCAAAAGATGGAGAAGGATCAACAGTCCTATGGGCTCTAGTTTTCCTAGGCATAGTGCTAAGGAAAAGAGACAGACACAGAAAGAAAAGAGCATAAACCAAAACCAAGAGCAGACTGCAAGTTAGCACAGCAAAAAAAATATAGAAAATATCAAATCTATATGATGCATGAGCATGAACAGAAAATGATGCATGTACTAATGCAGTGACATGTTCAATTTTGATTCAAATTAACAAAATTGGCTTGAGCAAGCAAAGTGTATCAAAAATACCCAATTTGAAAAACCCTAGTTTTCAAAACACAACAAATTGATAAATTGATCAACACAACAGTCAATTAACTCAATATAATGATCAAATTAATCAATCTAACAAGCCAATTTTATCAATTTCAACCCAATTGAACAAAATCCCCAATTTATTCAAATATAAGCCCTAGAATTTCAAATTTTCTTCAAAGCACCAAATAAACCAAATTAAACCACATGAGGTGCTTAGGAAAGGTGTCCCCACAAAAACCCATAAAGAATTTGAGAAAGAATCACTCCAAAACAATCCCAAAAATAGAAAATCCCTAAATGCCGAAATTACCCAAATATGCATGAAAAAATGCATGAAAATAGAAAATAAATGCAAAAGAAAGGGGTATAAGTGTCTTACCAGCTGTGGGAGAGAGATTGTAGCAAAAGAATCGGAGGAAAACGACAAAACTCCCAAGAAAGGTGCTGACCAGTTGGTAGGGAGAAAAGAAAGTTTTTGAAAAGGTTTGAAAAGTGAAGAGCCACGTGAGAGACTTTCTTTTTAAAAAACGGCCGGCACGATTTTCGATCGATCGAAAATTACATTCGATCGGTCGAAAACTTATTCGATTGATCCAAAATCAGTTTGGATCGATCGAACCAACCAGAGATTTTTCTGAACAAATTTAAACATTTTCGATCGGTCGAAAATCAATTTCGATCGATCGAAATTCTGGAAAAAACAGTGTTTTGAAAAACCAAACATTTTAAACCAAAAACTCCTCAAAGCAGCAGATTTTTAAAATCAAATGCATGAGTATGAGATGATATGATTTTAAAAAAACACAAGTATTCAACCCAGATTCCTCAACCAAAATTTTCTCTCAATATACCCAAAAAAAAAATAAACAAGCAAACATGTTCGGCATCAATTTTCAAAGAATTCTCAAACTTGGTTGGTCAAACCAAAAACACACACAATAACATGTACACAATTTTAGCAAAGATTAACTTGTGTAGTGTGTGCAACTAGCATAAGCTTGAGAAACATGTGAGGTGATATACACATAGAGATCAATCACAATTTCTACAAAATCCACCACATGAATTTGAAAGAGACTATCCCTTAAAGAGTTACATCATATAACTCCCACATCTCCTAGAGTAAAAGCTTGCAATCATGTAAGTTTCTTGATTTGCCTCATTATTCAAATTAATTGATTAGAAACTTAATAATAGCCAGGATAATGTACACACCAATTTTATGAATTTGTGAAGTTATTATAGCCCAATAATGTACACACCAATTTTAATAGAGGCTACACCTTATGTTCTTTTTGTGCATGTGCTACACTTTCTCGAGCACAAAATCTTATGATATGCACTAAGGTGTTCATGATTGGCTAATACACAGTGGTGAGATAGTTATTTATGCCTTTCTCATTAAGTTCAAGTCCAACAATCAAAGACATACAACTTCAAAATCAAGATCATGTGATCAACAAATATAGCATCTTCCCACACAACATGCACAACAAGACTTTAGCGAGTAAAGTGCAATAAATAAGTGCATCAAAGCTAAACAAGGTACATAAACATGTTATGCAATAATTGATAGACCAACCTTGTCTTCAAATTCAAGGAAAAATAGCAAAACACAATTTGCAACAAAAATATTTTTTTTTTTTTATATATAACAAAAAAAAACAACCTAGAATGAAATGCATGAATGCAATGCAATGCATATCCTAGAAACAAAGGTCACAAAAGATATAGCAATAAAGCACAAGGACCATGAAGCGAAGAATGACTAGGGACAAAGAATCACACCAATAACTTGACGAAGAGTTTCAAATTTTCCTCTATCAAGCGGTTTGGTGAAAATATTAGCATTCTGACGTTCAGTAGGAATATACTCTAGAGTAACAATTTTCCGTTCAACAAGATCCCTAATGAAGTGATATCTAATCTCAATGTGTTTGGTCTTAGAGTGTTGAACCGGATTCTTAGAGATATCTATGGCACTAGAGTTATCACAATAAACAACCATGGTGTCCTGTGAAATTCCATAATCAGTCAAAAGTTTCTTCATCCAAAGAAGCTGGGAACAACAACTACCAGCAGCAATATATTCTGCCTCAGCAGTAGATAAAGAAACAGAATTTTGCTTCTTACTCATCCAAGCAACCAAATTAGCACCAACATAAAAACAACCACCAGTGGTACTTTTTCTATCATCAGCATTACCAGCCCAATCAGAATCAGAAAAACCAGCAAGAGAAAGATTAGACTCTTTACTGTAAAAGAGACCATAATCACAAGTTCCAGCAATATATTTTATGATTCTCTTGACAGCATTTAAGTGAGAGACCTTAGGATTAGATTGGAATCTAGAGCAAACACCCACACTAAATGCAATATCAGGTCTGCTAGCAGTTAAGTACAAAAGACAACCAATCATGCTTCTATATAGAGTAACATCAACAGACTCACCTGATGGATCATTTGTTAGTTTCACATTAGAAGCCATTGGTGTCCTAGCATGTGCAGACTTGTCAAGACCAAAACGCTTGACCAAATTTCTGGCATATTTAGCTTGGTTGATGTAGATTCCATCATCCGTTTGCTTTACCTGCAATCCCAAGAAATAAGTTAGTTCCCCAACCATACTCATCTCAAACATGGCCTTCATTTCATCTGCAAAAGATTGAGCAAGAGAATCATTAGTAGCACCAAAAACAATATCATCAACATAAATTTGAGCAACTACAAAATGATTCTTATCCTTTCGTATGAATAGAGTGGTGTCAGCAAAACCTCTCTTGAAGCCATGATCTGTGAGATATGCAGTTAATCTATCATACCAAGCCCGTGGAGCTTGTTTCAATCCATAGAGAGCTCTCTTCAACTTGTAGACATCATTAGGCCTGTGAGGATCAATAAAACCCTTCGGTTGTTCAACATATACCTCTTCTTGTAACATGCCGTTTAAGAAAGCACTCTTGACATCCATTTGATACAACCTGAAATTCATGTGACATGCTATGGCCAAAAGAATTCGAATGGATTCCAATCTTGCTACAGGCGCAAAAGTCTCATCAAAATCAATTCCTTCTACTTGTGTGTATCCTTGTGCAACAAGCCTAGATTTATTTCTGATAACTGTCCCATGTTCATCTGACTTGTTCTTGAAAATCCACTTAGTTCCAATAACATTGACTCCCTCAGGTCTAGGAACTAATTCCCACACATCATTTCGAACAAACTGATGAAGTTCTTCATGCATAGAATTTACCCAATCAGCATCTTGGAGAGCTTCATCCACCCTTTTTGGTTCGAATTGGGATAGGTAACATGAGTGAGTAATCACATTCAATGCTTTGGATCTCAATCTTATGTTATCATTTAAACTCCCCAAAATATTAGTAGCAGGATGATTCAACCTCACTCTTGATGAAGGACCTTTGACCAAGGAAGTAGTAGTACCTTTCTGATCTGATGGACTTTGAACCTCTTGTTGTTCTTGTGGAACTCCATGAACTGGTGTTGAAGGTTCTGAACTTGATGGCACAGATGCTGTATCATTCAAAACCATTAACTCTTCCTCTGTAGGCTTTCCCACATAGTTTTCAGGTAGAGACTCATCAGCTTCCATCATCTTCTCTTGAATTTGAGGTGCATGTTCTGAATGATCGTCTGAGTTTAGTTCATCATTGATCACAACATTAGAGGATTCCATAACTGTTTTTGTTCTCAAATTGTATACTCTGTATGCTCTACTGGTGGAAGAGTATCCCAGAAAATAGCCTTTATCACTCTTAGCATCGAATTTTTCCAGGTTCTCTCTATCACGCAAAATGTAACAGTCACTGCCAAATATTCTAAAGTATTTCAATACAGGCTTCTTTCCTCTCCAGAGTTCATAGGGAGTTTGCTTGGAATTTGGTCTGAAATACACCCGATTAAGAGTGTGACATGCAGTATTAACAGCTTCTCCCCAAAAAGATTTAGGCAACTTCTTATTATGTAGCATGACACGAGCCATTTCTTGTACAACTCTGTTTTTCCTTTCCACAATTCCATTTTGTTGTGGTGTTTTGGGTGAAGAGAATTCCTGACGAGTGCCTTGATTATCACAAAATGTAGCCAGTTTGGTGTTCTCAAACTCTTTTCCATGATCACTTCTAATTCTGGCTATCACAGTTCCTTTCTCTACTTGCAACTTCTTGCACAGATGAATCATTTTTTCAGGAGCCTCAGCTTTATCTTTCAAAAGCACAACCCAAGTGAATCTTGTAAAATCATCCACAACAACTAGAATGTACTTCTTTCCACCTAAACTCTGAACTCTGGCAGGACCCATGAGATCAATGTGCAGCAACTCCAAAGGTCTTGTAGTTTGAACATCAGCTACAGATGGATGTTTGGACTTCACTTGCTTACCCATCTGACATGGTCCACAGATGCATTTTTCAATCTTTTCAAACTTGGGCAGCCCAATTACCGCATCACATTTTGAAATCTTCTCTAATTGTTTAAGGCTGGCATGTCCCAACCTTTGATGCCATAAGTCAACTTGATTGATCTTCGCACTGAAGCATTTGTTGCTTATACTTGGGGTGATACCATAACAATTGTCAGCAGTCCTCACACCAATACACATACAATCACCTCCTTCATCGAGTATTTCACATTCTTGTTTGGTGAAGAACACATTCAGTCCATTGTCACAAATTTGACTTATGCTGAGTAAATTTGCCTTCAACCCATCAACATACCACACGTCTTCAAAGACTGGTAATCCTGGAATGTCTACTGTGCCAATGCCTCTGATCACAGATTTACTTCCATCTCCAAAGGTAACTGTTCCAATCTTTCCTTCAAAGAGTGTTTTGAACAATGCTTTATTTCCTGTCATGTGCCTGGAACAACCACTATCCAAATACCAAAGACAAGAATCACGTGCCTTTAAGGCGGTTAAAGCAGTATAGCACATGTAATTATTGTCATTAGTGAATATATCAAGACACTCAAGAAAGATTTTAACACACATGGTAAAGAACAAGCACACCAAGTATACAATACGGAAAAATAAAGAGAAGATTTTACAGAAATCCATAACAACAGGGGTCAAGGATCAGCTCAAAGATCAAAAGATCAAACACAAAAGCTACCCGCTCTGATACAACTTGTCAGTTCGTTTAGACCCCTTAACCCAACAGATTAACCTAGAGAATTAGCCAAGTTATTAACTTAGGTAATTTAATTAAACTAGGTTAACACAAATAAATATAAAAACAATAAAGCAGCGGAAAATAAACAACACAAAGATATGATGACCCAGGAAACCACACCGGTAAAAACCTGGGGAGGATTTGACCTAGCTATCCTTAAGGTAAACTGAATCCACTATGAAAGAATTGAAGTTTACACAATAGACTTAGACCACTAACGTCATATTGCTACCTGCCTGTAGGAAACTTACTACCATGACCCCATGATAGCTCCGAGATCCACGGACTCCTTCTTTCCGGAATTCTTCAGCAAATCCACAAGCGCACCTGCTTGTATATCTTTGTGCTCTTTGATTCTGCAACTGTAATGATCTACACAACTCTCGACATAAATCTCAAGTTTGTAAACCCTAAGTGTATGTGAAGGTAAACACCTCTAGATCTCACAATGAGATTCACAAAACACAGCAAAACAGAACTCTACAGAACTCTAAAAACGTGGCTAGGGTTTTCCCTTTTATACTTAGGGCAAACATAAAACCCTATACATTAAAACGGGCTTGGGCTGAGTTGGAAAATTCTGCAGAAAAACGTTCTGTGCGATTTTCGATCGATCGAGTCTAATTTTCGATCGATCGAGTCTCACAGAAAGTTACAAGTAATTCTGCATAAAAACTCGATTCCAACTTTACAATAAACCCCATACTTTGAGCAAGTCTAACACACGACTCAACATTGTTTTGATCATGGTTTGCCAACATACAAAATGAAGTTCTAAATACATTAGATCCTAGTCTTTAGAACCTAACAGTAGGTTACTTTGATATATCAGGAGAGAGATCTAAAGTAACGGTCAAAACCGCAGTATGTTGGGCAGCCACATTTAGTGTTGATGGAACATATATTCTCAAGATGGAATTCATAGTTTCGGAACGGAGATATAAAATATTCCCTTGAGATAAGTTTAAGGGGTACAGCTATTCAGAGAGTTAGGCCTAACCACTTTAGTAAGACTAAAGTATATATTTATGAAATTGGATTTCATAAATATATGATGAATAACTCAAAAGGATTAAACCGGGTACTCAAGGATTAAGATGTAGTAATTAACAAAGTGACGGTCTATATTCATTACTTTGTATTACTACGAATATTTTATGAAGGGGTTGCATGTATAATAAGATTGTTAGGATACGTGCCCTTAAATCCTATTGTATGATGCTATGTATGATATTATGTATGACATTTTGTGAGAAATGATGTATGACTTAATATTGTGTTTAATAAAGTTGTTTTATTCTTATCTAAAATAATGGTAACATGAGTATTTGGACATTATCAAATAGTCCTTGAGATGCGTAGTATGTGATTTATGTGATCTAGTCACAGAAGATATAGATCACAAGTACTTTGTAAACTCAAAATTTTGGTTCGTAGTCGGTGATGGAACAGGGCATTTCATTTGCGAAGACTATAACATATAAACTACGATGATTTGTCTTGATCATGGAAGTGGTGACTTCTAGTTAATATGTTGATATGTTTTAAGAGTTAAGACATTTTGAACTGGACCGCTGTGAGATTTATTATTCTCCTAACGACTGTCAATTGAATAATAAATCTCACGACTTGTATTCACATGAACTCTTAATCCTGAGAGAATAATGGACCTGATTATGAAATGTAGGTTGCTTTGATATATCAGGAGTGAGATCTAAAGTAACGGTCAAAACCTCAGTATGTTGGGCAGCCACATTTAGTGTTGATGGAACATATATTCTCAAGATGGAATTCATAGTCTCTTAACGGAGATATAAAATATTCACTTGAGATAAGTTTAATGGGTACAGTTATTCAGAGAGTTAGGCCTAACCACTTTAGTAAGACTAAAGTATATATTTATGAAATTGGATTTCATAAATATATGATGAATAACTCAAAAGGATTAAACCGGGTACTCAAGGATTAAGATGTAGTAATTAACAAAGTGACAGTCTATATTCATGACTTTGTATTAGTACGAATATTTTATGAGGGGGTTGCATGTATAATAAGATTGTTAGGATATGTGCCCTTAAATCCTATTGTATGATGCTATGTATGATATTATGTATGACATTATGTGTGAAATGATGTATGACTTAATATTGTGTTTAATAAAGTTGTTTTATTCTTATCTAAAATAATGGTAACATGAATATTCGGACATTATCAAATAGTCCATGAAATGCATAGTATGTGATTTATGTGATTTAGTCACAGAAGATATAGATCACAAGTTCTTTGTAAACTCAGAATTTTGGTTCGTAGTCGGTGATGAAATTGGGCATTTCATCTGCGAAGACTATAATATATTAACTACGATGATTTGTCTTGATCATGGAAGTGGTGACTTCTAGTTAATATGTTGATATGTTTTAAGAGTTAAGACATATTAAACTGGACCACTATGAGATTTATTATTCTCCTAACGACTGTCAATTGAATAATAAATCTCACGACTTGTATTCACATGAACTCTTAATCCTGAGAGAATAATGGACCTGATCATGAAATGTAGGTTGCTTTAATATATCAGGAGTGAGATCTAAAGTAACGGTCAAAACCACTGTATGTTGGGCAGCCACATTTAGTGTTGATGGAACATATATTCTCAAGATGAAATTCATAGTCTCTTAACGGAGATATAAAATATTCCCTTGAGATAAGTTTAATGGGTACAGTTATTCAGAGAGTTAGGCCTAACCACTTTAGTAAGACTGAAGTATATATTTATGAAATTGGATTTCATAAATATATGATGAATAACTCAAAAGGATTAAACCGGGTACTCAAGGATTAAGATGTAGTAATTAACAAAGTGACAGTCTATATTCATGACTTTCTATTACTACGAATATTTTATGAAGGGGTTGCATGTATAATAAGATTGTTAGGATATGTGCCCTTAAATCCTATTGTATGATGCTATGTATGATATTATGTATGACATTTTGAGAGAAATGATGTATGACTTAATATTGTGTTTAATATAGTTGTTTTATTCTTATCTAAAATAATGGTAACGTGAATATTTGGACATTATCAAATAGTCCTTGAGATGCGTAGTATGTGATTTATGTGATTTAGTCACAGAAGATATAGATCACAAGTACTTTGTAAACTCAGAATTTCGGTTCGTAGTCGGTGATGGAACTGGGCATTTCATTTGCGAAGACTATAACATATTAACTACGATGATTTGTCTTGATCATGGAAGTGGTGACTTCTAGTTAATATGTTGATATGTTTTAAGAGTTAAGACATTTTGATCTGGACCGCTGTGAGTTTTTTTATTCTCCTAACGACTGTCAATTGAATAATAAATCTCACGACTTGTATTCACATGAACTCTTAATCCTGAGAGAATAATGGACCTGATCATGAAATGTAGGTTGCTTTGATATATCAGGAGTGTGATCTAAAGTAACGGTCAAAACTTCAGTATGTTGGGCAGCCACATTTAGTGTTGATGGAACATATATTCTCAAGAAGGAATTCATAGTCTCTTTACGGAGATATAAAATATTCCCTTGAGATAAGTTTAATGGGTACAGTTATTCAGAGAGTTAGGCCTAACCACTTTAGTAAGACTAAAGTATATATTTATGAAGTTGGATTTCATAAATATATGATGAATTACTCAAAAGGATTAAACCGGGTACTCAAGGATTAAGATGTAGTAATTAACAAAGTGACAGTCTATATTCATGACTTTGTATTACTACGAATATTTTATGAAGGGATTGCATGTATAATAAGATTGTTAGGATACGTGCCCTTAAATCCTATTGTATGATGCTATGTATGATATTATGTATACCATTTTGTGAGAAATGATGTATGACTTAATATTGTGTTTAATAAAGTTGTTTTATTCTTATCTAAAATAATGGTAACATGAATATTCGGACATTATCAAATAGTCCTTGAGCAGCGTAGTATGTGATTTATGTGATCTAGTCACAGAAGATATAGATCACAAGTACTTTGTAAACTCAGAATTTTGGTTCGTAGTCGGTGATGGAACTGGGCCTTTCATTTGCGAAGACTATAACATATTAACTACGATGATTTGTCTTGATCATGGAAGTGGTGACTTCTAGTTAATATGTTGATATGTTTTAAGAGTTAAGACATTTTGAACTGGACCGCTGTGGGATTTATTATTCTCCTAACGACTGTCAATTGAATAATAAATCTCACGACTTGTATTCACATGAACTCTTAATCCTGAGAGAATAATAGACCTGATTATGAAATGTCGGTTGCTTTGATATATCAGGAGTGAGATCTAAAGTAACGGTCAAAACCTCAGTATGTTAGGCAGCCACATTTAGTGTTGATGGAACATATATTCTCAAGATGGAATTCATAGTTTCTGAACGGAGATATAAAATATTCCCTTGAGATAAGTTTAATGGGTACAGTTATTCAGAGAGTTAGGCCTAACCACTTTAGTAAGACTAAAGTATATATTTATGAAATTGGATTTCATAAATATATGATGAATAACTCAAAAGGATTAAACCGGGTACTCAAGGATTAAGATGTAGTAATTAACAAAGTGACAGTCTATATTCATTACTTTGTATTACTACGAATATTTTATGAAGGGGTTGCATGTATAATAAGATTGTTAGGATACGCGCCCTTAAATCCTATTGTATGATGCTATGTATGATATTATGTATGACATTTTGTGGGAAATGATGTATGACTTAATATTGTGTTTAATAAAGTTGTTTTATTCTTATCTAAAATAATGGTAACATGAATATTTGGACATTATCAAATAGTCCTTGAGATGCGTAGTATGTGATTTATGTGATCTAGTCACAGAAGATATAGATCACAAGTACTTTGTAAACTCAGAATTTTGGTTCGTAGTCGGTGATGGAACTGGGCATTTCATTTGCGAAGACTATAACATATAAACTACGATGATTTGTCTTGATCATGGAAGTGGTGACTTCTAGTTAATATGTTGATATGTTTTAAGAGTTAAGACATTTTGAACTGGACCGCTGTGAGATTTATTATTCTCCTAACGACTGTCAATTGAATAATAAATCTCACGACTTGTATTCACATGAACTCTTAATCCTGAGAGAATAATGGACCTGATTAAGAAATGTAGGTTGCTTTGATATATCAGGAGTGAGATCTAAAGTAACGGTCAAAACCTCAGTATGTTGGGCAGCCACATTTAGTGTTGATGGAACATATATTCTCAAGATGGAATTCATAGTCTCTTAACGGAGATATAAAATATTCACTTGAGATAAGTTTAATGGGTACAGTTATTCAGAGAGTTAGGCCTAACCACTTTAGTAAGACTAAAGTATATATTTATGAAATTGGATTTCATAAATATATGATGAATAACTCAAAAGGATTAAACCAGGTACTCAAGGATTAAGATGTAGTAATTAACAAAGTGACAGTCTATATTCATGACTTTGTATTACTACGAATATTTTATGAAGGGGTTGCATGTATAATAAGATTGTTAGGATATGTGCCCTTAAATCCTATTGTATGATGCTATGTATGATATTATGTATGACATTATGTGTGAAATGATGTATGACTTAATATTGTGTTTAATAAAGTTGTTTTATTCTTATCTAAAATAATGGTAACATGAATATTCGGACATTATCAAATAGTCCATGAAATGCATAGTATGTGATTTATGTGATTTAGTCACAGAAGATATAGATCACAAGTTCTTTGTAAACTCAGAATTTTGGTTCGTAGTCGGTGATGAAATTGGGCATTTCATCTGCGAAGACTATAATATATTAACTACGATGATTTGTCTTGATCATGGAAGTGGTGACTTCTAGTTAATATGTTGATATGTTTTAAGAGTTAAGACATATTAAACTGGACCACTGTGAGATTTATTATTCTCCTAACGACTGTCAATTGAATAATAAATCTCACGACTTGTATTGACATGAACTCTTAATCCTGAGAGAATAATGGACCTGATCATGAAATGTAGGTTGCTTTGATATATCAGGAGTGAGATCTAAAGTAACGGTCAAAACCACAGTATGTTGGGCAGCCAGATTTAGTGTTGATGGAACATATATTCTCAAGATGAAATTCATAGTCTCTTGACGGAGATATAAAATATTCCCTTGAGATAAGTTTAATGGGTACAGTTATTCAGAGAGTTAGGCCTAACCCCTTTAGTAAGACTAAAGTATATATTTATGAAATTGGATTTCATAAATATATGATGAATAACTCAAAAGGATTAAACCGGGTACTCAAGGATTAAGATGTAGTAATTAACAAAGTGACAGTCTATATTCATGACTTTCTATTACTACGAATATTTTATGAAGGGGTTGCATGTATAATAAGATTGTTAGGATATGTGCCCTTAAATCCTATTGTATGATGCTATGTATGATATTATGTATGACATTTTGTGAGAAATGATGTATGACTTAATATTGTGTTTAATATAGTTGTTTTATTCTTATCTAAAATAATGGTAACATGAATATTTGGACATTATCAAATAGTCCTTGAGATGCGTAGTATGTGATTTATGTGATTTAGTCAAAGAAGATATAGATCACAAGTACTTTGTAAACTCAGAATTTTGGTTCGTAGTCGGTGATGGAACTGGGCATTTCATTTGCGAAGACTATAACATATTAACTACGATGATTTGTCTTGATCATGGAAGTGGTGACTTCTAGTTAATATGTTGATATGTTTTAAGAGTTAAGACATTTTGATCTGGACCGCTGTGAGATTTTTTATTCTCCTAGCGACTGTCAATTGAATAATAAATCTCACGACTTGTATTCACATGAACTCTTAATCCTGAGAGAATAATGGACCTGATCATGAAATGTAGGTTGCTTTGATATATCAGGACTGTGATCTAAAGTAACGGTCAAAACCTCAGTATGTTAGGCAGCCACATTTAGTGTTGATGGAACATATATTCTCAAGAAGGAATTCATAGTCTCTTTACGGAGATATAAAATATTCCATTGAGATAAGTTTAACGGGTACAGTTATTCAGAGAGTTAGGCCTAACCACTTTAGTAAGACTAAAGTATATATTTATGAAGTTGGATTTCATAAATATATGATGAAATACTCAAAAGGATTAAACCGGGTACTCAAGGATTAAGATGTAGTAATTAACAAAGTGACAGTCTATATTCATGACTTTGTATTACTACGAATATTTTATGAAGGGTTTGCATGTATAATAAGATTGTTAGGATACGTGCCCTTAAGTCTTATTGTATGATGCTATGTATGATATTATGTATACCATTTTGTGAGAAATGATGTATGACTTAATATTGTGTTTAATAAAGTTGTTTTATTCTTATCTAAAATAATGGTAACATGAATATTCGGACATTATCAAATAGTCCATGAGATGCATAGTATGTGATTTATGTGATTTAGTCACAGAAGATATAGTTTACAAGTTCTTTGTAAACTCAGAATTTTGGTTCGTAGTCGGTGATGGAACTGGGCATTTCATTTGCGAAGACTATAACATATTAACTACGATGATTTGTCTTGATCCTGGAAGCAGTGACTTCTAGTTAATTTGTTGATATGTTTTAAGAGTTAAGTCATTTTGAACTGGACCGCTGTGAGATTTTTTATTCTCCTAACGACTGTCAATTGAATAATAAATCTCACGACTTGTATTCACATGAACTCTTAATCCTGAGAGAATAATGGACCTGATCATGAAATGTAGGTTGCTTTGATATATCAGGAGTGAGATCTAAAGTAACGGTCAAAACCTCAGTATGTTGGGTAGCCACATTTAGTGTTGATGGAACATATATTCTCAAGATGGAATTCATAGTCTCTTAACGGAGATATAAAATATTCCCTTGAGATAAGTTTGATGGGTACAGTTATTCAGAGAGTTAGGCCTAACCACTTTAGTAAGACTAATGTATATATTTATGAAATTGGATTTCATAAATATATGATGAATAACTCAAAAGGATTAAACCGGGTACTCAAGGATTAAGATGTAGTAATTAACAAAGTGACAGTCTATATTCATGACTTTGTATTACTACGAATATTTTATGAAGGAGTTGCATGTATAATAAGATTGTTAGGATATGTGCCCTTAAATCCTATTGTATGGTGCTATATATGATATTATGTATGACATTATGTGAGAAATGATGTATGACTTAATATTGTGTTTAATAAAGTTGTTTTATTCTTATCTAAAATAATAGTAACATGAATATTCGGACATTATCAAATACTCCAAGAGATGCATAGTATGTGATTTATGTGATTTAGTCACAGAAGATATAGATCACAAGTTCTTTGTAAACTCAGAATTTTGGTTCGTAGTCGGTGATGAAATTGGGCATTTCATCTGCGAAAACTATGACATATTAACTACGATGATTTGTCTTGATCGTCGAAGTGGTGACTTCTAGTTAATATGTTGATATGTTTTAAGAGTTAAGACATATTGAACTGGACCACTGTGAGATTTATTATTCTCCTAACGACTGTCAATTGAATAATAAATCTCACGACTAGTATTCACATGAACTCTTAATCCTGAGAGAATAATGGACCTGATCATGAAATGTAGGTTGCTTTGATATATCAGGAGTGAGATCTAAAGTAACGGTCAAAACCTCGGTATGTTGGGCAGCCACATTTAGTGTTGATGGAACATATATTCTCAAGATGGAATTCATAGTCTCTTAACGGAGATATAAAATATTCCCTTGAGATAAGTTTAATGGGTACAGTTATTCAGAGAGTTAGGCCTAACCACTTTAGTAAGACTAAAGTATATATTTGTGAAGTTGGATTTCATAAATATATGATGAATAACTCAAAAGGATTAAACCGGGTACTCAAGGATTAAGATGTAGTAATTAACAAAGTGACAGTCTATATTCATGACTTTGTATTACTACGAATATTTTATGAAGGGGTTGCATGTATAATAAGTTTGTTAGGATATATGCCCTTAAATCCTATTGTATGATGCTATGTATGATATTATGTATGACATTATGTGAGAAATGATGTATGACTTAATATTGTGTTTAATAAAGTTGTTTTATTCTTATCTAAAATAATGGTAACATGAATATTCGGACATTATCAAATAGTCCATGAGATGCATAATATGTGATTTATGTGATTTAGTCACAGAAGATATAGTTTACAAGTTCTTTGTAAACTCAGAATTTTGGTTCGTAGTCGGTGATGGAACTGGACATTTCATTTGCGAAGACTATAACATATTAACTACGATGATTTGTCTTGATCATGGAAGCGGTGACTTCTAGTTAATATGTTGATATGTTTTAAGAGTTAAGACATTTTGAACTGGACCGCTGTGAGATTTTTTATTCTCCTAACGACTGTCAATTGAATAATAAATCTCACGACTTGTATTCACATGAACTCTTAATCCTGAGAGAATAATGGACCTGATCATGAAATGTAGGTTGCTTTGATATATCAGGAGTGAGATCTAAAGTAACGGTCAAAACCTCAGTATGTTGGGTAGCCACATTTAGTGTTGATGGAACATATATTCTCAAGATGGAATTTGTAGTCTCTTAACGAAGATATAAAATATTCCATTGAGATAAGTTTAATGGGTATAGTTATTCAGCGAGTTAGGCATAACCACTTTAGTAAGACTAAAGTATATATTTATGAAATTGGATTTCATAAATATATGATGAATAACTCAAATGGATTAAACCGGGTACTCAAGGATTAAGATGTAGTAATTAAGAAAGTGACAGTCTATATTCATGACTTTGTATTACTACGAATATTTTATGAAGGGGTTGCATGTATAATAAAGTCTTGGGATATAATTTATTAATAAGGCCTAGAGTGCAATTATATTTATATAGTGGTATTAAATATATTTAATGGTAACTTTGGACTTGTCAAGAGTTGACAGAAAAGCCCAAGGCCCATTGGAGCTAGTGTCTTATTTGTTCCCTTTTGGTCCCACTCCAAGCCACACACTAAAGCCCAATTGGGAAGGCCCAAAAGTCTAGCCCAATTAGATAATCAATTATGTGGAGAGAAACATACAGAATTTTATATTGAATGAAATTGTTTGTATGTGTAAGATAAGAAGAGAGACACTCTTTCATATTACTCTAGAAAACATAGAACTGATTGAGAGACCACACATCTTGGGCATCAAGTGGAATTGGAGTGAAGATTGAAAGTCTTCCCGAGTACTTCTTCATTCGGTTTTGAATTTCACCGCATCAAGGTACACTCTCTTGTTCTTATATTCTGAAACCTACATAGTGCATGTTATCAATTGCGAATGAAGTAGATCCGTTTATTTTCCGCTGCGTATGTTTTGTATGTGATACAAACACGATGATTTCCTAACAACGTGATCCTTTAACAAAGGGTACGTAGCGTAGCTTGGACAGCTAAAGCCCGATCCTGTCGCATATCTTGGTGGTCACTCTTCCCTATGCCACTGGAATAGATAGATTAATAGGAAGATTGAATGAGGTAGGCCTCATCCCCGCATAGGATGATAGAATGGGTTCCTGAGCTTTCTGCGCTAGGAGAAGAGAAGCATAGGACTGATTCTCACTGATTCTCATGGTAGCATCTCTTTTCATTATATATGCAATATGAAAATATGTATAATCCAAGGTAGCAGACGATAAAACGAAGACGCAGAAGAAGCAAGAGGAAGAAGCTGCAGCTATCATCTGCGTCTGAACGTCTAATAGGGAAAGAGCAGAGACTCAGAATAGAAACTGGCGGGGTTACCTCAATGTCAAGATTTTCACCAAAGAGTTGACTTTGATGGTGCGATGGATAAGGTATCCGAAACCCCTGCTTTCGAACATCTTCTAACCAATGTGTGTCCGTCCAAAAGAAAGACCCTAGGAATATGGCCAGAAGCGTGCTTCCGTTTCTTGGTCTTTGAGTTCCCAAAGTGGGTTTAGTTTGGTCTCTCAAAGTCATGGTTTTTGTATCAAAATAGACGAACCCTAGCCTATTTCTACATTGAGAAAAGGGGTATAGAACCCCAGTAATAACCAGTAATAAGAGGTAGGATAATAGGTTCTCGTACTATGACCTAGATCCCCAGCCTCCTACCTTCTAGGCCCTCCTAGCATAGTTGAAACCTTACTCGAGCAATAAGGATATTAGAGAGCTGCTTTACCGCAGGCGAATTGTGGAAAAGTGCGTGAGAGAAGTAACTACGTGAAGACTTGATCACGTAGGTTGCTTGGATTGGAAAAGAAGTCCGGGTTCAGTCAATCAACAAAAAGCCCGGTCAGAGGAAGAAGTCAATGATGGCATTGTTGATTTTATCCCTTTCTGTCCTAGAGGACATAGTCAACCTTCTACTATAGCTAATAGGAAAGGGCGGAACTTAGCTCAGCACTAAGCAATCTAGGGAAAAGAAAGCTAACTACCACATAAAAACTACCTAGGCCAGGAAGCTATCCTAGTCAGGTCTTCTTTCCTTTCAGTTTCTTAGTTACGAATATTCTTATCCTATAGTAAGAGTGATCAATATCAATGAAGGCTGCTTTGAGCGGGCATTAGTCCTATCCCTAGAGGGAAAGCATACTTAGATCAGTAGAAGAAGAAAGAGGGGAGTTGGCGGATAACATTTCATTTCCTATTTTATAGGTTCAGTCATTTGCCTTAGCCAAACCTAGGAAAGAGATAGCCTCAGCTCGGCGACTAGAAGCAATATTCGAGTAGCTATTAGGTATTGGAGTCTAGAAACTACCGCATCTAGCTAGGAAACGACGGCTTTTTCTCCTAAAGACCTTTTCCAACCGGAGAGTTGCTTCAAAAATGATCATACTTGAGGAGGATTTTTTGTTTCAAAATACGCGATAGACGCAATACAAGCAGTTCGCGACTTGGTTTGCTAGAGATCTTTCTATTTAGTCCCTCCCACTATGAACCTCCTCTTAAGATCTCGACTGTACTCCATTCTGGAAGGTTTTGATTCCTCAATCAGCTTGACTCGATGATCAAAGACTTGACCAAAGATAAAGATAGAGAACGGCGTCAACTAAAAGTTTTAGGGAAGATCGGGCACTTATCCAAATTAGGAAAGTCAAGCGCTACATGAATCGAGGTTGGAGAAAGAGATGCTAAGGATCAAAGACTTTTAGGATATGGAGTGGCTTGTCGGACATAGTCCAGGGAGGCGTCGGTGAATACGGCTGCCATGTATCTTGATAGTTCAGCCAAATTTTGGTGAAGGGACAAAAGACGTAAAGAACGCAGAGTGTGAAGTGAAATTAGATCCATTTTGAGGACGAGTTTCAGGCAGAACGGAGGGTTCCTGCCCAGTGGTGGTCTGGCATGTTGATAGGCCTGAAGCAAACAGGCCCCATACGCAAGTATATGCAGGCCATCTTTCGTAGTTCTCCTTGGACATTTTTGATATGACGGAAGAGGATCGACTCTTCGATTTCATGAAGGGGCTCCAACCTACACCAAAATGTCCAAGACTTAGGGGCGGCATAGGCAGCTAGCCTGCTAGATTGAAAGTACTTAGCCAGGGGAAGTCGAGACAGGGCCAAGGGCAAGGGTCTAAAGTATCAAAAAGGCAAGGACTCCAAGAAGAAGCCAGGCCTGAGGCCAAGAACAGCGAGCTCAAGATCAGGAGCCAAAGCGACTCTTGAGAATGGAAGAAAGAAGGAAGGCTTCATCTGCTCCAAGCCCCTTGCCCATAACATAAAGGCTTCCTTCTGCTATTAGGTATGTCCTAGAGGTTGATGTTGCTTGATGAAAGAAAACGAAACTTGTGTACACATCAGTGCTCTTGATCATTACTTAAACAATACTGAAGTGAATAAAGCTTGTAAAGTTGAAGAGGAAGGCTTAGCAGCTGCCTAGTCCCTGGGCGGCCAGAGGGAGCTTGCTTATAGAAAGAAGATAGCCCGGTCAAACAAAAACAACGCATAACGGGCTTTCCGCTCCCAGTCACTAATTAGTGCTTGCTATTCTGTAGTGCCACTTTCATAATGTGACGGAATTCTATTTGGTTGGAGGGACAATTAAGAACCAATATGGTGTTGTTGATATGGCACTCGGTGAATTTGAAAATTGCCCTTTCATCCGGATTTCCCTTCTGAGATTGGTTTTCCCTCCCTGACTCTAGACTGGATTGAGATCTGCTTGGTGAGGTATTATGACCGTTCAGTAGTCTTCTTATTATGGAAATTCCATTGACAAGGTGGAAGGCAAAATGGATAAGGAAAAGGATTTAAGCCAAAGCGATCAGGGAGGCAGAAGCATCCCGTTCAGAAGGAATCCATTACAACTGAGCCTGTTGGTGGAGAACGATAGGGAACAAGGGCTCGTGTAAGGTAAGGGAGATACATTTCGATACGAAAAAGACCAAGAACTGACTGCGGGAAAGTACTCCAGAAGAAGGGGGACGTAGGAAGAAGAAAGATCGAAAGAATTAGAAGGAAGGAAGGAAACTCTATCGACTGGGACCCTGTTCTGGACTTCAAGGATAATAGAACTTCTCTTCAAAGTCAGAATCTCAGTTTGAAATCCTACAAAGAACCTACATAGGGAAAGGCGTCTAAACAGATAGAGAAGAACCTTCAAATGATAGAACTAGAGTCGGGAGACGCATAGATAGGAACGATAGAAGGAAAAAAAGGCCTTGGCTTTAGTACCTATGTACCGTAACCTTTCCCTTTGGGTAGGGAATCCACAGGAAGAAGCAGGAAATCATCGAGTAAGATTAGACAGTTCCATTTAGTCGAGATGACTCAGGAAGAGTAAGATCCTCACTCGGTCGTGATTCGGTTTACCAATCGAAGTCCTCCGCCTTGAACTTCCTGCTTGACTCGATCTTGAATTTCATGATGGAATTCTCTCCCAGAGCAGTGGAACTAACGACTCCTACAGTTACTAGAAAACAACTTAAGAGTTTTTTCCGAATTAGCTCTCGCTTCCTCACCTCAGGTTCTGCTTTCTTACTAGATGCCACACTTGGATAGGTATCGAGGAACACAACGATTGTTTCAACTGTACCCACCTCAATATCCTTCGCATCCAGATCAACCACCCAATCGCCATTCCCTTTCGCCATGTACCTATCACGGGGGATGATGGATCACTTTGAGGAGAAAATTTTGTGCACACCATGTGTTTGACAAAATGATTTACTTATTCTTGCGTTAGTTTATATCCACTCCATGGTTTATGCCTCTTGGTTTTAGTTGCCATTGGTCATTGCATTTTTTTCTAATGTGCATTTAAGCATTCTATGTCAACAACATAAGTAGCAATTTAGTACACTATACACTAGAACTTTCCATCATCAAAACCCAAGTTCCACAGTTGGATTTTGAATTTCCCTATACAAGAACAATTTGGAACAACAACTCCAGGTGTTTGTTAGTTTTCGATGGTCTGTTTTTCACTTAAAGCTATCTTTATACTTTGATTTCTTTCATTTCAATTATACATACTGCAAATAAATTTCTTAACAATGCATAATTTTTAATTATACCTATTTTAAACTTTTCATTATAATCTCTATCATGTCATAGTAACAGTATTATGTAGTTGTTATGGGGTAGAAATCAGAATAAATCTTCCTGAAAGGTTTCTATTTGCCAGATTTCCAATTCCAAAAGAAAACACCATTGCTTTTACTTCCCATGTGCCACACCACCTGAAGCAATTTACAATATTCTACTCATCAATTTCTCTCTATATATATGCCTTTTAAATGAAGCAAATTCAACAATTTTTAGTTTTGTCTATATATATAAGTTCTATACCAAGTTTTTTTTTTTTTTTTTTTTTTATAAATGGTAGGACATTGAGAAATATAAGTTCTTTATGAATGTTCAATCAGATTTTTCATCATTCCTTTAGGAGGCAAGATTTAGGAGGAAAATTTGTGCTATCTTTTTAAAATCCAGCAAGAATTGGCTTTTGAGATTAATTTATGATTAGTTTAGTGTTATTTTACAAAAGAAACACAGTTGCCTGTAATCAGTATAAACAATTAATGAAATAGAATTAAAAAAGAAAAAAGTTTTGTAGTTACATTCAAAACTATAGATGCTGAACAATTATTGAATTCTGATGTAAGGGGGTGTATTATGCTGCATTTAGAGTCAGTGATTCAGAGTTATTCTGTTTTAGTTTTGCTTGAATTATTTGAACAATTACCTAAAAAAAAAAACTTTAGTTTTGCCTCTTCTTCATTTAAAAATTATATAAAAAAAGAAACTTACGTTGTAGGAAGGAAACTCTCTCTCTCTCTCTCTCTCTCTCCTTAATATTCAGCATCTAGAGTCGGTATTTAGTTTGGCCTTTCTTTCTTCCTTTACTCCTTTGTCCCTTTTATTTATGAATCTCAAAGTCTACGATAATATTTACATTAGATTACATTTTACTTAAGAAGTCTTACAGTTTCTGTGCTCAAATTGGCTTTAGAAATCTTGCTAATGCCTTAAAAGCCTTCAAGAAGTCACCATGAAAGAAAACTTTTACAAATCCCCACTTCTATAAAACAGAACGAATCCTCCATGTCACTTTCTGCCTTCTTTATCCTACACCTGAGCTTTTGAATCTGTTTCCGACTACTAAAGCTTAGAATGACTTGTTTTCGATGCTGTCTTCCAGATCTTGCACATTTGTTTGCTGCCTCCTAAAGATTGCAATCTCTGTAGTTCTGTACCTCTATAATGCACCTGAGCATGTGAATCAGTTTCCGACTATTAAAGATTGCAAAGGATGTAGGAGTTAATTCCTTTGCTGCTGTTTTTGTGAGTAGGTATTAACTTGATTTAGGTGGTCATTTACTGCACTATTATTGATCTTTATTATTCTGTTTTTACAAATTATTTTAATAAAAAAAACTAAAAAAAATACTTATTTTGCATGTTCTACTTTCATTTTTGGATAAAGAGCTACATACTTAACTGCATCGACTCAAGGTTTGTTAACAATTTCTGTAAAATTTTTTTGAAAAAAGGTAATTGTTGCATAAAAGTTATATATAAATAGTCAATATAAAACCATTAATCAGATCATTTACTGCTTTGCTACAAGTATTGGACTATTTGTCTGATGTAGATAGTTTTGTTTATGGAATCTATATTTGTTCATTATTCTGTTTACTTGCTAAAGAAAAGACAAAAAAGAGACAAAAAAAAAAAAAAAAAAGACTTTTGTTTTTAGACTATTTTCATTTTAAATTTTTTTTAAAAGTATATTTAACTTAGTTGAGTTGTTATACAAAATAAAAGAAATGTTTCTTTTAAATGGTTGGAACATATTGTGTATTGCGATTGTTATACTCATTCTAATTGTTTTTAGTTTTTTTTCCAATAATTCATTGTGAAAAGGTAAAATATTTCTTTTAAACGGTTGGAACATATGGTTTTTTGTGTAGGGACTGTGACATTATTATTAACCCAATGGATGTTTTTTTATAGAAGTGTTGAAATTGATACTTTGACAGGTACAATCTCTCACTCCAATATTAATTGCCTATAGTATTTTGTATCTATTAAAATTCTTCTCTTGGCTTCAACTCAAACTTTTCTCATAAACAATACTACTTTTGTTAGTGGGAAAGAAAGGAAAAATAGCTACCGTACATCATTTGTAAAGGAAAAACCAAACAGCCCCACAACCCAATTTGTTCTGTGTTAGACAGCACCTTTAAGATAATATACCTGACTATTTTGTTCTTATTACAGAATCTAAATCTAATTTCCAAAATTTTTGAATGTTTACATAAATTTATGATCTTTTTCACTCATTTTTATTGTGTCCATGCTTTAATTTAAAAGATATTGCATTAAACGACATCGTTGGGTTATTTTGGCATTTTAAAAGGTGTAGGAGTTGTGGAGAAAATGGAGGTAGAGGTGGAGATGGAGGAGTATAAGTATGAGGAATTAGTTAAAGCCCTTCTAAACTTTGAAAACAGGTATTCTATCTTTCTTTTTGTTTGTTTATCTAATTCTTTAATTGGATTGAAAAGAATTAGATTCCAATAGGTGTATAAAATTTGTTAACCTTGACAAACTTTTGTAGTTTTGGAAATCCTTTAACATTTTTGGCAGTTATAAATAAACAGTTAAGTTCTTTCTCAATCTAACATTTTAATCTATTTAGATTTTTATCAACTTGGGTGTGTTATTGATGGTTGATATACGGGGCGATATGTTCGGTTTGTTATCCACTCATCCTGTAAGTCCCTTGATATTCCTGCTCCAAGAGGTACAAAACAATGCAAGAAAGCTTGGCGAGCTAAAGCTTTTAGAATTACTTCCTTTCCAATGGGGACTAAAATCTTAACAATTCATGCTAGGTTTGTTAATTTTGCTTCCAACAATCTCCCTCTATGTTCTTGATTTTTGGTTCTTCATTTTGTGAATTTTAATTATTTTTAATTTGCTTCATTCTTCTCACTTCAAATATTACGATTATTTGCTGGTGATATTTCTGCATTATGGTGTTTTTAAAAACAAGGCTGCTTTTGAATCAATTTGTATCTATGCTAATGATGTATATATTGAGACTTTTAATAATAATGGCATGGAATATTTTGAAAAAAAAAATCATGAATTTTAACTTTTGTTGAGGGCTGCAAAAGTAGGAAATTAAAATGCTGGAATTTTGCTTTTGAGTACATTGCAAGGCAGGAAGCTTATGATGGGGGAGCTTTAATTGTAGAGCAGAGAGAATAATGAAGCAATCCAAGAGACTCGTTGTGATAGTGTAGAGTCAACAACAATATGCTTGCACCTGTTTTCTCATATTTAATTTAATAAGATTTTGTTGTTGATTTACAAAACTCTTTGAATATTATGATTATTTGTTATTAGTGCATGTCCTATATTTTACTTCCTGTTAATGTTTCGTTTGAATGTGATATGTAATCTTTTGATTTGAAATTTTACCCTTTTTGCTGTGAAGGCAATAACCAATGATAGAACATCATATTATTTTTCATCTACTCAAAATGTAAATCACAACAACAAAAAGTATGTAAGCTTTTGCCTAGAATGAACATTGTAAATTGCTTCAAATGAGCAATGATTTACTTTGTTGGCAGATTAAGAAATACGTGACAAGGTCACTATATATATATATATATATATATATAGACACACACACGCGCCTACCTTGGTTGACCAGCTCAGATCCTAATGAAATTTGTATATTTCTTTTTGTGTGAGTTATTACTTAAAATCCAAAGCGAAAAGGTTCATTTAAGTTAACTAAATTTCTCTCAACCTAACAACAAATGCATTTAATTTGATGAAAAAAAAAAAATTAGCATTTCTAACACCAAAAAAATGGCTTCCTTCAACCGGCGGTACACTATTACAGGGTGAGTTTTTATTTATTTATTTATTTTCCATTTATTTGTTTTTTGATTTTATTTTTCGGTTACAATTTGGTTCTTTCTTAGCCTTTTGTTTGTTTTGGATATTTGAAAGAATTTTGTCTTGCTTCTTCTTTGCAACACCATATACGTAAGTTTAAGCATAACATTGTTAATTATCCTGTTCGAATACTTTTCCTTCTTCAAATATGGTTTCTGTTTTCTATAATTTACCACAATTTCTTTTCCTTAGCACCTGAATTTTTCAATATCTACACTCCTAATCATTAAAGCCCACCGATCCACACTTTATTAAAAAAAATAAAACTTAAAAAGAGAGCCCATAACCGTTAATAAACTTTAAACATAGAACAAAATGAGATAAATAAAGAGAGAGGGAGATAGAAATATGTAGGTCAACCCCCCTATCAAGCCAGCTTCCTGCCAACATGTACCTTCCCACCACTGACTTGCCATGACTGCTAACAGTAAGTTTTCCTCTTTATTTTTAGATTTGTGCATTAAATATGATCTTTTTTTCCCATAAATATGTTATTTGTTCTTTATGAGACGTATGTGTGTTGCTGCATTTGGATTTTTTAAAAGTCATATAGGCATGGCTTTATGCATAAATTTGTGATGTTTCTTTTGCTGCTTTTACGTGTTTGAGTTTTTGAAATCTTATTTTTAGATTAAATGATCTATGAGATTTTTCTCCTTCGTGTACGTGTGTGTTTTTATGTACTGTATGTGTTCTATATACTTTCAGCTTCAACAATTTCATTCAAAGTACTGACAGTTGCAATTTGGAGAACTTAGTCTACCTAAGGATTTAATTGCTGGGTTTTGAGGTGAATGTATTTGTAGGTAATTCTTTGATAAGATTATATGCAGCAGTGGTTGCAACAATAATGCATGATGTGTGTTTGATAAAATGCCTACCTTGAAAAGATTATATTTTGTGGAATATTTTGCTAAATGGTTTACTTATTGTAGTAATTCTCCACAACTTTTTTTGAAATCAAATTAGTATGTGCATGAAATGCGTACTTATTGGATTAATAATAGATTGTTAGTGTTTAATTGGAAGAAAAACTAAGCTTGAAATTGATCCAATCAAACTTATCCAACATAGGCATTTCTGCAATGGATGCAACTATTAGGTCCTAATAAAGGACATATGTTCAAGTTTTGTACAAGCTGCCTCGAGGTCCACTTAAGTTTGTTGCCTAAGATATATGGTTATTTATATTTGTATAATTGGGGCAATGAGGATTGATCTGAAAGTATGTACGTAATCAGCTATATGTGTTGATTGAATAATTACAAAGTATGGCCTGCATGATTGAATTCATAGCCTATGGGACCAATGTTAGAGTTAGATTTTGGCCTTATTTTCAATGTTAACCATGCAACTCATTTTGCTATGAGTTTTCCTTGATAAGTTATTGATACCATGGTCCTTAGAAATCAACTATTTTTAAATTTGTGATTACCCCTACCTACTGCTTGCAATTCATTTGTACGGAAATGTTGTATTTTTTGAAAGTTTTTAAGCACCATGGTTGGTAGCCAAAAAAAAAAAAAAATCAAAATTATGCAGAAGGTAGAAGTGTTTAAGAATATGAAACTGCCTTGAGTACTGTTTCTTTTTTGAGAATTTTGGTTAAGAAGGCCAATGATAGGAGGGTTTAAACCTTTCTCTACAATTAAGGCCATTGCGACATGTAGGAAAACTCCCCACTTTAAAATTTGCCACTTTGTTCCGTTTCTTCTTTCTCCTTCAGGTTTGTATCAGTTTGTTTTATATTTTCCTTTTGTTTTTATGTAATTAGTAATGTACTTCATATATTATAATTGTTTTCTTAATTTTGTAATCACTATGAAATTAGAGGGTGGGAGAGAGAGACTAACTCTGACTATGATATAGGTCAAAGATTAATGAAAACGTTGGGCAATGATGGCATCATCCTTAGAAAGAGCATGAAATTCAGTAACTTATCACTATGTTTAACTATTTGATTCCATGAAATTTCAGGTCAATTGAGCCACAAGTGAAAGGAAAAGATTTACTCTAACCGTGATATTGCTTTACGTCCTTTCTCTTTCGGGTTTGTTTTCTACTAAATTATCTCTATCTTTTTCTTTATCTTTTTTTAATTATTTTGTTAGCATTGTATAGATTTTCATTATTAACATAATAAAGCATTGAATTAAAGTTACCTAATATATGTGTTAGATGAAGATGACGTTGCCAGTTTCATTTTTGTGCAGCAATTGGTTATATGATTTTATTCCTAGGTCACAAATTTCATGTCTTTGATTATTAATAAAGTCAGAAATTGCCAAAATCGAAAGATGAAAAAAATAAATAAATAAAGGAAAGTCAAAGAAAGAAAAAGAAAATAAAAAATTAAAGGGTAGACAAAATAATAGTTGTTATAGGTGTCATAGAAATTGCAAAAATCATCCTGAGTTTGGATCACATTTATAAGTCTTGGAAGTATTTTATGTGTCTTGATATTACTCCAACAAATGATATTTTAATGATTACAAGGAATTTTGTCATTAGCAGAACCTATATTATATTTTAGTTACTCACTAAAAAAAAAAACATATTTAGTGGCTTTCTTGGTAGATTTCTATTGATAATTGTTTGTTCTAAGTTTACTTTATGTTTTACCATCAAATTGTATCTAAAACACCAATGACTTATATTGTAGTGCTAATACCTATAAACCATTACATCTTTGTTGGGCTAATATTACATCTTTGTGGCATTCTAACTAATATTATGGTTTTGTATTTTCAGCCAAATCAACTTATAGATAAATATTGACAAATGGCAGGGGGTAGTTATATAGTTGTCTCAAATCACAAGAAATGTTGGTTGGGGTTAAAAATGTGTCTTTGTTTCAACCTATATATATTAATCCAAAGGATAACACACACTATCAAGTCTATGAAATTCTATATGTATTATTTTTGTGATCTTTTAAATTTATGAAATCTATGTCTGGTATTTTCTGTTTTTGTTAGTACCATGGGTTAAAATGTGACAAAATGAATGTGTAGAACCTTTGAACATTTGGATTCACCTATGCAAAAAAAGACATTTAGTTTATTTGGCTCCAACTAATTGTGAAAAGACATTTAGTTTATTTGGCTCCAACTAATTGTGAAAAGACATGTCTGTTTTAATTCAATGTAATTTGTCAAGCTCCTTTGTAAATACCACCAAATTTGGATTGTGATGACTGAAAGTGACGCTGTTGGAAAATATTGGACCAGTTCTAGGAATAATGAGCGCTAGCTGACTTAAGAATTTTTAATCCTATGTGATAGAGATACCAAGGGAAGAGATTAAGTTTCAAATAAATGTTGTTAGGACAACTTTTAATATAAGAGGAAAATCTTTTATAGATTGATTTTATTAGCCAAGTTTCTCTCCTACTTATTTCATACTTCAATAACTATATTTTCTTGAACACACAACCTTTAAAAAAACCTTGAACCAATAGTTATAACTTATGAGATTTCCATTAACATTTTTTCTAGATTATGAGTTGATGCTAGGTTATGTCTATCTTTTAGAAGAACACCTGCACATTAGCATCATTATCTAAACAACTAACCATCCACCCCCTTCCATATTTTACCATCACATTAAGTATAATATATTAAGTTGATTTTTCTCTAACTCATAAAATGATCTCGCGCATTGCACGGGTTAAACGCTAGTGATCATAAATGCCAAATGAAAATTTTCATTTTGAATTAAAAAAAAAAGAATTCTCAAAATTTATGATTTTTTTTCCCTTCACGTTCATCTTTTTATTCTCTAAAATTTAGCATTTATTCATTTTTCATCTGAAGAAAGATTAAAAAACCCCCAATTTAAAAAAAAAAAAGTTTATCCATTTTATTTGTATGAAAAAAATATATATTTCAAAATTAATAGATATATATTATTAACCTTTATCTAAAAAAATATAAGAGTCTCTGAGTACGCACAACCCATGTGCTTAGTGGCTAGTATACATATGACAATTCTAAAATAATATGTTAAAATAGGCTGGTATCAAAGTATTCTATACCAATGAATAAATTGGAATGGGCACCAAAATGGTATTCAAAACTTCGGTTTTCAAGTTTTTGTTTTTTGGCAAAGATGATTACAATTGTTGTTTCACTTAAAACCATTATTTGATTTATATATTTGTATTAGACCTTGATTTTTTTTTTTTTTAATTTTGCTTGGATGCAGAGAAGGTAGAGAAAGATGACAGGAAATTTCAAGCCTTTGATTTTTTAAAACTTTTTTTTAGAACCATTTTTTTTTTCATTTTAATGGGTTAAATGGGTTGATTAGGTGGATAATTGGTATTATATGTGTGTGTGTGTGTGTGTGTGTGTGTGTGTGTGTGTGTGTGTGTGTGTGTGTGTGTGTGTGTGTGTGGTGGGCCTTTTTGAGATTGTGGGCAAGGTTGCCTCTTGCAATACTACGGCCTAAAGGTTTTGGGTAGGAGAGTCAGGACCGGTCCAATTGCAACTCACCTCAAACCGGCTTGTGTGCAAACTAAAGCCCCTTTGTTGAAACTTTGGTCATATACCCATGACAAATGAAACTGTTACAAAAGAGTTATGGCAGGCAAATACAATATGACAACAATAAAAGAATATACTTGCTATTAGATAGAATAAGTAAAGGATTCTCAATTAAAATAAAGAAAAATAATAGTACAACAACAAGAAATACATTATAAATGAAATAACAAAGGCAAAAGAGAATAATACCGGTACATAATTAATAAAAGCAAAGAAGGAATGGTTAGTATGCCATGCTCAGTTGCATTACAGGACTAAGGCCAAGGAGGGAACCACTCCCTCAATGTGAATAACCTCACAGGAAGATCCTACTATAGAAATTACCAACTTTGAGAGAATGGGCCTAAATGGCTTATGCCTAGAAAATCCTTAATCCTTAATAGAGGGTAGGCTTTTAGAGAGAGAGAGAAGTGGTTAGCCTATTGGTGCATGCCTGCCATTCTATTCTCTCTCTGTTTTTCTTCCTAACTTTCTCTTTCTTTTTTCTCCATTTTGTTACTCTGCTTTTCCCCTCTTTTCTTCTAGTTCTTACTCGTGTGTTATAGTGGTGATTGTTGTTGTTGTCGTAATGTTGTGAATCTCTCGTTATGATGGTTGCTGTGTTGATAATCTCCTTATGCACGGCGGAGGCTCCTTATATACTGTCTGCCGCGACTAATTTTTTACCATTTTACCCTTTAACCACTTTTGTCTGGGTGTGGGTGTCCTTCTAGACCACCCACTGGTCCGCTAGCTGCCCAGCTACCATCACTTACCTATGCTGGCCATGCCATATCCCATTACTAGGCAAAGAAAACTATTTTGTTTGCTTTTTTATCGTAGCTTTCCCATCAGGAATAAGGTGGGCATCCTTTCTCACTATCCTTCATGGCGTGCACCTAGTGGTTCCAACTCAACCTTTCCTCTTTTGGGGGGTATGCCATCCCAACAGGACATTTTCCCTAAAAGAATTTGAGTGGGAACCCCAGAATAGACTCACCCTTCTCTCTATCGCCAGACCATACCCTCTCTTACCTTTGACTCATGACCCACCACTCCTATATTGGCTGGGTACAAGTTGGTGGTGCCTAAGCCTTGTGCGTGCTTTCCTTCCGTGTGTGTCTGAAACTTGTTTGTTGCTCATGCATTTGCCATAGCCTGGAGGTTTGTCTGTGTGTTCTGTTGCTCATTCTTGACCTCTTGTGGCGTAAACTGGTTTCCTGATCCTTCATTCTTTATGGCTTGCTTCCTTTGAGGGCTGTGCCTTGCTCGATTGTGGGCTTTTCTCTCCTTAACCCATTTTTTGCTTCTTCCGTAAACTTGCTAGCATTCCTACCATGCCACTTTGTTATTCCTACTGTGGTGTTACTTGACCCATGCTTACTGGGCCTCTTTAGGCTTGCTGTATGCTTTTCTTTCACTCAATTATAATGACCCATTACTGTCATTGGGCTTACATTCATGCTTCTTCAGGCCTTCTTGATCTATTCCTTTACTTATGGGCTTCCTTGGCCCATTTCTTCCTCCTTGGGCATCCTTGGCCCAGTTTCTTTCCTTGGGCATCCTTGTCCCATTCCAACTCTGCATTCCCATGGACTTTTGCTAACTCTTTTGGGCTTCCTCGGCCCAATTACCATATCCTTTGCCTTTGAGGTTCATGGGCTTTTCATCAACCCCATACTTACTTCATTACTTCAGGCCTGTTTTGGCCCACTCTTACTTTTCTACTACCCATGGGTTTACTACTTCATTCTCTGGGCTCCTTTAGGCCCGTTTGCTTCCTTCAAGGCCCAATTATCATTTTATGGGCTTATGATCCATTATCCCTGTCATTCGGGCTTAATGATCTTTCTCTCAATTCACTTACTCTTTTTTGCCCATATTGTTGGACTTTTTCCTGCTATTGGGCTTTTCCAAAATGAGCATCAACAATATATAAATGGATTCTAAATAAGCAAATGATTAATTTTATACTGACCCAAATCCCCCATAGCCCGCCTAATTGCCATCCCTAGGGACAGTCGAGTTTCAATTTCTTTCTCTTTTTATTATATTAATTACAAATTAGTGTTTTTTTTTTTTAAAGGTACAAGGTGGGAGTAAAAGTTTTAAGAATTTTTTAGCCTAGATTCATCAATTATGCATAAATTTGGGAAATATGATAATTTATAATAATCATTTATTATGATTTTATTTGTATAAAGGAAATATGATGTGGCAATATTTTAATGGGAAAAATTCTTAAGTACACCCGAAGTCATAGTTATCAAACCCAAACTGGACGTTGACTTGGTCTATGAGTAGGATTACTGGTTTAATTAGTGGGTTATCGATTGAACTGCAAGGTCAAAATTTTTTTTTAATTAAATATATATATAATTAAGTTTGAGAAATCATAACCTAAATATGTAAATTAAAAAAAAAAGAAAAAAAATAATAGGCATATGCCTAAATTAAACTCGCCATTATAATTTAAAATCAATATTTCATAAGCAATATCATTAGAAGAAACAAACAAATTAATTTATATTTGTCAGTAAAGTTAAGGTCAGCTAAAACCTAAAGCAACAAACAAATTTAAAGCAACAAAATAATCAAAATGCAAAGAAGAAACAATGTCACACACTCACACAGTACATAACCAAAAAAATAAATAAATAAAACCAAAGATTCTTAAACTAAAAGGCAATCAAGAAGTAAAGTATTAAAAAAAAAACCTAAACAAAAGAAGATAGTTGGTGGCATAGAGTTATATGGTCATACTTAAATGCTAATTGTTGGCCAAGTACATCTGTTTAGACTTCAAAGCATAAAAAAATTTATGCACAATGGTAGCCCATAGTAGTAGGTTTTGAGAATTGTGAAAAATGAAAAGTGATGGTACACGTACAAAGTACAAAGTGTGAATCTGTAGGGCAGGGTGTAAGGAACAATGTTTTTTTTTTTTTTTGGGATTTTTTAGGTTTTCTGTTGTTTCAATTACCATATTATTACACATTTAAATAATAAAAGAGTCAATAAAGTGGATCTATTAATGTAATTTTACACAATTCACAAACCTGGCCGGGTTAATAAAACCCAACTAGGTCACAAGGGTTGCTTAAAATCCACTGGGTTGCATCGGTTTTGACCGGGTCACATACTTTCCCAATCCGATTGATCACCCGACCCAGTCAATGTGCCGAGTCACTGGTCCAACCGGCTGGGTCGAGTCGGGTTTAATAACATGCCTGGAGTATAATGGAATGTTGCTCCCTCTTCTTACATTCATGGACCCTACCATGAATTTAATGAGTGGATCATACTATGAATGTAAGAGGGGGAAACATTATTCACCGTACTCGTAGAGTATTTAAGAATTACTATTCTAATGGATTATTTAAACAATAAATATAGAATAGAATCTAAATTTAATTGATTTTAAATAAAAGAATCTATATTTAATTAAAATTTATATGTTAAAAAAAGAGTGTGTAAATAATCCAATCCACGTTCCTTTTCAGCAAATTCCTCTTCAGCAAGTTTCCCGGCTATGGAATCAAGTCCACGTTCTTTCCTTTAGCCATCAAGCTGGCCTGGGGTACTAGGTATCCTTTAGCCCCCATGTTCTTGGGCCATTTTTATTCTCAGTTAGACTTGCTACATGGTGATGAAATTGAAGGTAACTCCTACTATGCCATAACTTCGTCTCTACATTACGCTATTCTTCAAGTATTTGCGTGGGATCGTTCCCATGTCACTTTAGCGAAGTGTAGGAATTTAAACTATGTGAAAGCTAAATTTCAAGGATCCCTGGATGTTATTAAGGGGCTGTGTGGTAGCTCTACTAATGGTCACCCCATCAATTTTCGTTGGTCCAACATGAAGGGTGGGAGTGTCAACCTCATGGAGTTGTTTGCTTAGAGAGGGCACTTAAGCTGGCGTTCTCCCTGAGAGTTTGGTCCTAGATTTGCTTGTAACTCTATCCTATCTTCCTTCTTAAACTCCTCAGGGCATACTTTTGATTTACGCAGAGGAGATGAAAGCAGCTTGGTGTACTTTGCTTGCACTAGCCCATTGTGGCTCCTAGTTCCTTCAACGAGGGCCCTAGGTACATTCACTATTCCATGCACCAGGTTCTCAGGCAGTTCGTCTTTGATCAAGATATCCCGCCGTTGTTTAAAGAGGTGGTCCCTTCTCTCCCATCTTTGGATCTGTTCCTAAGGCTTCAAGCCTTTTCTTACTAGTCATGGAGGAGCCCCCAATTTGTGGTGCCAAGTTCCTAGTGGGCAGTCTTTGCTTCAAATAGTTTTCTAGTTATTGAAGAAGGGTTCAGAAGTCTTTCTCGGACTTTGTTGGTTCAGGTACCCTGACCCCGATCTCTTCTTTAACAAACACTTGGCCCTCCCTATTGCTAGCATTGTCTTTGGTGTGCCAATTAAGAGAGGGGTAGTTGAGGAGATTGGTACTACAATTCATGTTGGTAAGGGTAAGGAGAAATTAATCAAGAAGGTGACAGTCAAAAAATCTGAGGCTGAAGAGGGTGTTGTGGGTATTGCAGCTGGTCAAGGTACCAAAAAGAGGAAGACAGTTTCAACTTGCAAGAAACTCGTTGTTTTTGAGGACCCTAGGGAAGTGTACCCTGCTGCTGAGAAGGAGGTCAGCTATCCTCTCATCCCAAAGATTAGAGTGAAGACTAAGGTAGAGACTTCTATCCTTCAAATTCTTGTGGGTTCCCTTAAGGGGATCTCTTTTGTGGCTGTTACTTCTTCAGCCTCAGGTTCTTCAGGGTACTCTGCCATTGTTCCCCACTCTCCCTAGGGACCTTCTGGGCGTACTCATAGTAAGCAGAAGACTTTTGTAGATCCTGTAGAGAGAGAAGGGCAATGCCTCATTCCTTCTTCGCTCATAGTTGATCCTTATCTTTCCATTTTATTATGTGGCCTTTTTCTTTCTTCTTCTTTTTTTATTTTATTTTTATTTTTTATGGGTAATTTCTGTTTTGCAGTCTAAATGTAAATCAGATCCTAAGGGAGTAAAGAGCCCCTCTTCTAGAGATGATGTGGTATGATACTTTTCCATTCCTCCCTTCCTCTTTCTCCGTCTATGATATATATATATATATATATATATATATAAATATATATTAGACTTGTCTATTATTGCCGTTGGATTGTCATTCATCCTCCTTTTCTTCCTTTTTTTCCTGCAGGTGGAAGTGTCTCCCCTTATGACTGGTGGTACTTTGCAGGAGAAGGTGGTGGCATATCAGCCCCCAGTTATTTCTAGTGTGGAGAAAGGAGTTTCGAGTGGTGACGTGGCTGGGGAAACTGAGCAGGTTCCTGAGGTAGTCAAGGATGTTGAATCTACGCAGGCTCCCGTCCCTTCAGTTGTTTAGGATCTTGGAGCCATTCAGATCTTTGTCCCTGAGGATCCTGCATCTAGGCAAACTCCCAGTCCGGTTAAAACTGTGCTTGCTGAGCAATCTCCTAAGCCCGTGGTAATTAAAGAATCTGTTGGGGCCACAACCTCATCCACGAGAACAGGTAGGCCTTATCTTGTCCTTCATTCCCTCTTGAATTCGTGTGCATCTGCATTATTCATCTGTCTTTCCTTCCCCATTTCTTTAAAATGCTGCTTCTCTTTTCCCAGGCCAAGCCAGTACTCAGATTGCCCTTGAAGCTGATCCTACCTCGGAGACAAAAGCCTCTGAAGGTGTGTTTTTATCTATTGTGAATCTGTCTCTTTTCTTTTCTCCCTTTTTGCTTCAATCATGGGTCAATCCTCTATGCCCCTTCCCTCCTTTAGTGATTTTTACAAGGTTTCCTCCCTTTTCTTTCAACATGCCATGTGCTCTTCTACAGAGTCCCTTGAAAAGTCAGAAGGGCAGGTAGGTGAATCTCCCACAATGGCTGAGACAATAACCTAGGTTTAGGAGGAAGCCCTGCTACAAGACTACAACAAAGTTGATTTTTTTCGAGGGTCAAAACCCTTGAAAAAGGTATTAAAAGCCCTCAAAATATATTATTTTGAGGGTTTAATTGACCCTTTGATGACTTTTGAAATAAATACCCTCGAATCGGAAATTTCTATGGCCTTCGTGACCCTTGAAATTGAAATTTCAACAGCCTACATGACCCTTGAAACAAATGTTTTATCTTTATCAAGGATTGGCAACCTTTGGAAAATTTAAATGTGATAAAAGAACAATAACCTTTTTGAGGGTCTCCCAACCCTCAAAATAAGGTATTTCTCTTTTAAAAAAAATAAATAGAAACCCACAGCCATGTACATAAACTTTAAAGAACCACATATTAAAATATATATATTATACCAAAACACAAATATCAAAACAAAATTCAATTAGGTTTCCAAGTTAATAAATTCTTCATTCTTGAAGTTTATGTAGACATTTTCATATTAACATAAAGGAACTTAGTATTTTAACTAGATAAAGGAGAAAAAAAAAAAAAAAAGGAAGAAGAAGAAGAGGAATGAATCAGTATAATAACCATGCATGATCAAAATCCTAATCTTAATATTATTCTATTTCAAAGCAAAACAACCTGATGTACTAATGTTTAAAGTGTCTCACATTAAGGATTCTGCCTTCTCCTGGTACTTCTCAAAGACTGATGCATAGCCACCAACTTGGGAAAGTTTACTTGTTCTTGATGAACTTGCATGACCATTGCCGAGTCTAGTAGCCCCCACGTCTATAGCATCATCATCAAAATCATCATACGTCACAAGTCGTCACTGTTCCATTCCAATTTCAATGAATTAGTACTCAAAATTTCAGAAAGAAGCCAACACTAGAGAGCTTAGGCAAAAACAGTACCCATTAACTGGCTTCAGACGTTTCTGGGCTTTATCAGACTTTGAAGCTCTGGAACTAAGGATACTCTCTTGTTTCAATCTTTCTTCGAGGGTAGCTCTTACTTCTAACATTTCCATGCTTTGTACCCCAACTTGATCACTCTGCCATATTTTAACAGTTGCACATTAGCCAAATTGCATCAACAAATATTTATGTTAAAAGAAAAGATATATGGGGACGTGTCCTAGATAAGGCCAAGTAGCATAAAAAGAACCATGTAGCAGACTCAAAATAGTTAGGATTTATCTTAGTTGTGTTGAATTGAGTTAAAATAGAAAAATAAAAATTAGATACAACAAAAATGATTGATATCAGAAAAGAAACATGAAAAGCATCAAACTTATAATCTCAAATTTGTGATCACATCTCCATCAAGAATAATTCACCTAGCGTTTGCATTTTCCTGCTCTGTTCTCACTATCCTTCAAAGGTTCCACGTTTTCCAACTCAGCTGTGTTATGAGGCTGCAGTATTAAAAGAAAACTAAGACATGAACTAAAAAGAGACACCATTGCCTTAGGCAACGTGAAAATCTGGGTCCACAAGAAAATAATAATAAGTCTTTGCCAACAGTGTTGTGAAGGTCTAGATATACACCGTTTCTTTTCTATGGAAAATGTAGAATGTCCTTGCCTGTGAGTGCACTGACTTGTAGAATTGAAGCGAGCTTCCATCGTGTTAGGTAAATTAATGATATCAATGATTTTTTGTATTTCCCATAAATGCCTTCTTTAAAATGAATTCAATTTCTTCACACGCAGGTGTGACTTTTCTAAAATGATATTTTCTTACATTTTAAATCATAAATATATATATATATATATATATATATATCTGTTATATAAAGAGAAGTAAACAATAAGCAGTTTAGAAATTTAGGACAATACACCTGAAAATCAGTTCTCCCACATCCACGAATCTGTAAGGCGTCCCCGGTGAAAGCCATCCTCGGTTGAGGCTGATCAGGCCCATCCCCTATAACATAAGTAATGCAACCCAACGTATGTCCAGGAGTAGGACGAACCTGCAAAAAAGATTTTGAAAAAGATATTTACATATACTTTTGCTAGTAGTTAAAACTTAAAAGAAATGCATCCCCAGTACATGCAAACTAATCCTGCTCTAGTCAGTGCAGTTTCCTCACTCAATATTTTTGTGAGTAAGATTGCAGCAAACGGGATAAGATACACAGAAAATTCGGCCATACATACAGGGAAAAAAATTTATGATCAACTTAGAAAATATATTACTACATCACTTACTGGCATTTCACTTTTGTTTGGCTGGATTTCTATCTTTTTTATTGCAACAAAAAGTAAACTAAATTCCTCAAGTTATGGAAAGCTTTTAAAACCTCAAAATCACATCTCCTTCCCCCGCTGTAAAGTAAGGTGGAAGGTAAGTAGTGGATTCAATACCCATGGAGTGCATGAGTAAATTTCAAGGTTACAAAAAAACTTATTAAAATTTCATTTGATTCTCAATCTTTTCAGAGACTAAGATTTCTTAATTACTACTTTCCTTTGCTACTATTTTGCAAATACGAATTCCTTCAGGTGCCAGGCTAGAAAGCTGACAAGACTACAAGAAAGAATTTAGAGAAAAGGGCAAAAGCTTCCACTTCCCTAATTTAGGAGTTGCATGGTCACCACACCACATTGATTGAATAAAGACCTCAAGTTCCTACCAAAAGAATTTCGAAGCAGCATGGGAGGTTTCTACCAAATGTAATAGGATTTATAAACTATAAACAACTTTACACTACATCTCCTGTGGGATGACCCCTTTTTTGACAAGTTAAATAGTGTTCATAATACAAGTTGTGGCAATCTAGCACTGTTTCGGAAACCAAACAAAATTCTATCTATCTCTGTGGTCTCTCCTCCCATAAGAATGGGTGGAGGATGAGACTGGATTCAAAATCCACTTGGTGAGTGTTTTGAACAATAGGCACGTTGGCCTTTGTTGGTTCTTTCTCCTCTCCACTTTCTGAAGTTGCTGTTCAAGGGTACTGTTCATGCAGCCCCTGAACAGCCCTAATTTCTCTCTAATTCTCTTTATTTCCTAACCCTAAACTCACTGCAAACATCTTCAAAATTTTCTAAGTTGTCCTACATCACCCTATGGACATTTTCGGTTACTAGAGATTCTAATTTCAAACACCTTTGCAAAAAAGCATTGAAATTTCGTAGACCATGTCCAGTCATAATGATGTCAAACATACACAATAAATTTCCAGGTAATATTCTCTAGCATTCACAAGACTGGAGTATGTATTACAAGCCACATTTTGTAAACATTAAAGTTGGTCCATGGAAGGGAGATTAAGTTTGATTAAGAAGATTTATAAGTGAATTAGTACCAGCTCGGACAGACTGGATATAATTGGTCCATGTAATAGTTGGGCTGCATATAAATACGATACAAACTACAAATAAGCATAATTTAGCAGGTCTATAGCATTGCTAAGAAATTTTATATACTAAACACCAAATAAAAACCAATGGTACTAGATGAACCAAAGTGCAAAAAATACTAGGGACGGTGTCTGTGATGGAAGGAATATATTTGGGGGCTGATACGGAGCAGGAGTTCCATATGCTCCATAAGGAGAACTCGAGGGACAACCAACTTTTCTTTTCCCTGTTCCACAAAGGTAGAGATACTATGTAAATGCAGGTAACGGATAACCATTCCACAACATTCAAGATCACAATAAACTATTCAGCAAACTAAAAGGGGAAATATATATATATATTAATGGAACAAGCATGAAACAGGGAAAGAAATTCATAAAAAAATACCATTTATTTGGATTCAATAAAAAAATTGATTCAACTGTCCGTGCATCTAAATCATAAACGATGCACTGGAATGTCACAAAAAGAACTCTATCTTTGCCAGGAGTAATAAAATGTACACTATAGAGAAGAGCAAGTGTCTTTTTCCAGAATTTGAGGAGCCTTGTATTTACAAGGCTCAAGAGATCATTGTACACCATTGCAGAAACAACCTGAAAATGAAACCCCCATGTATGTCTCTTATAAATACATTGTTAATAATCGATTGATAAGATAAAAATTTTTTATCTCCAATCATTTTACATAGCTTCATATGTTCATCAAAGTAAAAAGGCAGAGTGCCTATAAAAGTTGTACATGCTGGCTCCTCACATTCTCACAATTTATTGTCAAATGAAAACTACTGTCTAATCTATAGACATCAATCGCAGAAGCACAATTTATACAGATACAAGAATCAGAATTTGATGGCATAGATGTTTTTAAGTTATAATAGTACCATACAGTAATTATAATGCATTAAGGTTTTCTGGCAGAGAACTTGCTCTCAGTGGATCAATATGCACCATGACTGTCCCTAAACTGTTAACAAGGAATTCCAATGCATATATGAAAGAACTGAGGATATATAATTAAGGAAAGAAACAAGGATCAACAGTCTATAAACAAAGAAGGAACAAATGAGAAAACAATCCAAGAAAGGCCAATAATCTTATTGACTTCATTGCAGGCCTGTAAAGAAAAGAGGGAAAAAACAAACTATACTTACTGCTTCCATTTTACTGATATCATAGCGAGCATATTGAGCCACCAAATATACAGCTGTCACAAAAAATAAGTGTTTTTAGATAGTAGCTCCAACCCTAGAGACATGTCTAAAAATAAATCCCAACAAGACATGCCTAAAAACTAAGTGTTTTGTATATGTTAAGATGTATAAATTAACATACCCAAGGAAGGCATACAGGCAAAGAAGAATTGTACCAGATGGAAATCAAACCTGACCATGGAAGAGACATGTAAGAATATGCATTGATAATAGAAATGAAAATGCAAAGAGGGTTTTAGACATAGACAATATGACTAATATATCATTCCTCTGGAAATAATTTACAGTATAAAAACATTGACAAACAAGCAAACAACATTTCTGTAAACACTTAAAAATGAAATGTTGCTCATTCCAGGCACTCAAAAACATTTCGTATGGATATGGAACATGCAGCCAGAACATGAAGTAGGATACATTCAAAAGTTCAGCTGACAAAAGCAAATTTGCAGTTTACTTTACTTTCCTCAAAATACATTCTCAATTTATTTGTCAACTACATGGATATCTCAAACAATGTGGAGTATTATCATAAGCAGAGAATGTTACATATTTTATTTTACCCGTAGGGTGCAGACTAAGAATCACAAGGTGCCAGAAAAGGCACTCTTTCGTACAATATCCTAGATTTTGTGGAATGAATGTAGCATATTGAGCTATGAACCAATAGATTACATTAGAATAAAACCCCTAGGATATAAATGTGGATCCATTTTGACAAGCATGAAACCAACTGAAAAGATCTAAATTTATGACATTCCAGTGCATACACATGATATGATGCAGAACGGAAGGTGTGAGCGGGCTAGATATTGTTTAGCTAGATGCAAACCCTTTTTATCTAGTTTAAATCTCCAAGTAATAGAACATGGTATTAACACCTAACACTTAATCCAAATTTCAAATTCCACAAAAATTAGCTCAAATAAATTACACATGATCTATTCACAATTAACATTTTCCTAATATACCTGTATAGAGTTCATTGGACATAAGTTGTAACTTTAACATAGCAAATCAAATTAGATCTATTTGGTAGGGCTCCAAGCAAGCAAAGGGAATCAATAGAGAGCAAACAAAACCAAATTTACTTCCCTACAAGTACTCAAATCTCTATTTATTACTAGAGTTGCATGATGTTTCCTACAGAGAAGAGTACTCTTTAACACAAGTTTCAAATGTATAAATTATAAATTTGTAGCAACTTCTTGATATCACATAGTCCAATCCTTTCAAAATTAGGGAACTCAAAAAACTCTAATTTATACTCCATAACACAAAAAACCAATAAAAATGGTTAATCAAATTGCATTGATTTTAGCTTAAATAGCTTGAGAAACACAAAGACTTGCACTGCACTAGTATAATCAATATATCCATTGGGGAAACCTATATGATAGCTGATTTTCAATAATTAACATACATATAGAATTTTCAAAATCAGCTTCAAACTCTTAGATAAAATACTGGAAAACAAAAAATAACAAACATAACACAACCAGAAACCTCATAGATCCAACCCATACTTAAATTGATACTATTGTTATACCACACCATTAACACTTAGAAACTCCTTTTTAAGCATTTCTTCAATATAATATGTTCAAGCCTCTTAGATCCAACCCATACTTCAGATTCCAAAGGACATGTAATCCAAACCCTAGCCCCAAATTATACCAAAGGACATGTAATCCAAATCCTATAGCCCCCAAATTATACCAATGGTAAGGAAGAGAAATATCTACCGATGGAGAGAGAGAATACCAAAAATTGTTTGGATAGTTCTACTATGTAATTTCCATAATTTCTCGGGAAACAAACAAAGAAAGACAGACCTGTAATAGGAAAATGGGGTGGCGAAGAGTGCTTAGTCTATCAACCGCTCACTTGTCGTCGAAGATGAGATAGCTGACCACCGCAAATCAACCCGTTGGAGATGAGATGAGCTCCGATCTTTGAGTTTTCTGAGAAGAGCTCAAATAGATTTTGAGAGGAGCTTCGATCAACCCTTCGGAGATGAGATAAGATTCGATTTTGAGCTGAGCTCCGATTTTGAGATAGCTGACCACCACAAATAGATCCGTTGGAGATGAGATGAGCTCCGATCTTTGAGTTTTCTAAGAGGAGCTCAAATCGATTTTGAGAGAATTTTATGACTGTGGAGTGTGAACAAAAATGAGCTTTCCTTTTGTATTTTAATTTTTGACTTTATTTCAAGGGTTGGAAATTTTGCGATATCTTTTTTCAAAGGTTGTGATAGGATGTGTTGAAAAATGTCTAAATTTGGAGCTATAACAATTAGCATTGGAGCGTAGCACTAGGCCGCCTAATTTTAATAGAATATTCCGAGGGTTGTTTAGGTTTATTTAGAGGGTTTTAATGACCTTTAGAATAAAGCTAAACAAATTTTTCCGCACCCCAATTTTTAGTGATGGTTTCGGCAGTTTTTAGCCGACCCTTGAGAAAAGTGGGTTGAAACAAGTCAAGTTTGTTATAGTGAGGGAACTGGTATTTATTCTTCATCCTTTTCTTTTTTGTTCTTTCCCCTTTCTTGTGCCTCTCCCCGCTTCATGTTCCCATTAACCTTGCAGATGTTGATATGGGCACTAAAGAGCCCGAGCCTATGACTACTGAAGAAAACAAATGACCCCTCCCCACTACTAAGCCGTTGAGGTTCCAATTGAGATCCCTCAGGCCACTTCATCGCTCGGTCATCTTTCACTTCTTGAGGAGAAGGACATGGCAATGGAGGAAACCCCAAAGATGACTGTTTTAGATCTTGGCATAGGGCTCCCTGCCTTCCTGACCCGTTTTGATTCCCTAGAGTTCAATAGCCTTCCTATAAGTCACTTTCATTGCTTCGGGACACCTTGTGCCACCTTCCTTCAATTCTCTGTGTTTGCTGAAGGTTTGCCTCTCTTGGAAGGGTTGCTTAAAGTCCACGGAGACTTCACCAGTGGGTTTAGAGGAGATGTGTTTTTGGGAAATTTTCTAATGGAACTTCTCTGCACTGTTCTGTGCTAGTTTCCTTGAAGAGCACCTCTCTTGATTCTTTATCTGAGGAGAGACTTCTAAAGTGGAGGGGGGTGGTACAGGATCTCATGGAGGCGAAGCTCAATCTCTCCTTCTTGCTAGAGTACCTCCGGTTGCTCTTTTTCAGAGGAAGATTTTCAAGGGCCTTGATGCAGAGATTGTTGCTACTAAAGAGGCTCTAGCTCGTGCTCATAAGGTGGTACAAGATCTAAAGATTAGAAAGCAGCAGGCCTTCTCCTCTCTAGCTACTTCCTCTACTTCTGCAGTTTCTCAAGTGGGCCTTATACTAGTTGGTCTTATGCTTTAGTTTCTCCCTTTTTTTTTTTTTTTGGTAATTTAAACTGCATAAGTTTTATTTGTGGGTTATTAAGTTTTTTTTTTTTTTTTGAACATGTGAACTTTAATGTCTTCTTGCTTCCAACAACATGTACTTCTTTTCCTTTTCTGTATGTTGCCTTTTCTATCTTTTGTGTTTTTTGAAACTAAGTCCTGGACCATAGTTCTCGAGGATTTATTTTGTGGCAGGTCCTAGGCTAGGTACTTAGTGATTATGCTTCTACACAGGTCCTGGGCTACGTACTTTGGATACTTATCCTCATCCAAGTCCTAGGTCATGGACCAGGCGGGCTTTTTTATGACAAGTCTTGGGCCTGGTACTTAGAAGGCTTTTTTTCCATCCCAAGTCCTAGGCCATGCACTTGGATTGGTTTTGGGGCAAGTCCTGGGCCATGCACTAGAAGAAGATTTAAAAAAAGAAAATTTAAGTATTGGCTCAAGTACTCAGCCAAGGTCTTGGCCGAACTCAGGCCGTATTGAATAGTATATGTAGCATTACTTAAGCATGATAGGCCAAAAATGTATTGACCGCTTGTGATGAATTAACAAATTAATTAACCAAGTAAATTAATTAGATTCAATTACATGCAATGAACGTAGTAGCACAAACAAATCACTAATTAAACTAAGTATGCAGTGGAAAATAAATTGACACGGTATTTTTTTAGGAATGGGGGAAACCTACATGGCAAAAACCCCACTGGGTGATTTTAAAGTCACCATTCTCGAAATTCCACTATTATCACAACAAGCGGTTACATGTAAAGGAATCCCAGTACCTTATACCAACCTACAGTTGAACCCTTACCCCAATACCCAATTGGACTTGTTCTATAGTGACAATTTCTCCTTTTGATGCATGGCTCCTAGTACGTGACTAACCAATTGCGTGGATCCTAGTACGCGACTTCAATCACCAACTAAAGAAAGTTGTTGGCTACAAAGTTCTTCAGTTCATCACACGATGAAGATCCAGAGGATGCTTGGTCACAAAACCCTATGGTGTACAAACACAGCAACTTCTTCACAAGAAAGATGAACTAGGGCAAAACTTTTTGTCCGCTCACAATTTGCTTGAACAAACTTTGCTCAACACTTGTGCAACTTGTGTCTACTTTGACGGCCCTTAAAATAATCCTTTTATATGTCTAGGGTTATGAGAAAAGAAAGCCCAAAGACACAGTCACGGATCCCAAGAAAACAGAACAGAAAATTTATTTTTTTTAAACCTCAATAGATAGAATCTGTTGAGAAGCTGTCGAGCCACGGGGCTGGAACAGCTTCTTAAGCTCGATAAATGCTAGCTGTCGAGTTTTAATGACAGGCACTTCTTCAACTTGTTCTTGGATAGAATTGCATGGAATTAACACTTGATCTTGAAACAAGGTTTCTTGAAGTATTAAACACATCCTAGATTTATCCAATTACAAGTAAAGTGTGTTTTGTCAAAGGATTAGCCAATTACATAACATAATGACATATGTTCCTAACAAGTGAAACACATATGTCCTAACAATGTCCCCCTTTGGCAATCGTGACAAAACCACAACAAATAAATGAACATATAAGAGAAGTTATAAATCACTCAACTCATACTTACTTGTTGAATACAATAAAATCTATCCTAACACAAACTCTTGAAAAACCTTGCAAGAAGAGAGTTTGTGGCAAGTAGATTTTGACAACCTATATTTCTGAAACACTTAAACAAAACTCATCAAGGCATCTTAGTGTAAAACAGAAAAAATAGATTGCATACAAGTAATAAGAAGCATGTGCATAAAGAGAGAAAAGAAACAACACATGTAAGGATAAGTGAAAGAAACATACATCAATCATATAAAGAAAATAAATACAATATATGTCAATAATGGTCACAAAACCAAAGGTACATGAGCAATGTATCTCTAAAAGACAGAAAAGAAAAAAAAATACAAGTAATCCTCACTACATCCCTCAATATGCACTCTCCCCTTGACAAAAATCTCTTCTACTAACTCTCCCCCTAAGTATGACTACTCTTATAGACCAAAATTACTCCCCTTTTTTGTCACGAGTGACAAAGGGAAGAGTGTCAAGTAGACATCTCATCGGTAAAGCTAGCATCTCCATCAGCATTAGAAGCATCAGAGTCAGGAGCCACTAGAGGAGGCGAAAAAGAAGCCTTGGGAGCGAAGCCACCCATGATTGCCTGCCGCCATGCAATATGGTGGACATGAACGTTCACCTGATACAGCTCAGTAGAGAGTGTATCAAGGCGAGCATCCATGCGCTGAAGCTGCGCCATGATGTCTCCGAGAGTCACATCGCCCATAGAAGAGGAAGGAGCGGATGTGGATGGAGCAGAGCAGGATGGAGTTGAACGAGAGGGAGGAGCTGCTAACCTAGTTTGTCACGACCGAAAATGTGCCTCGCTACGTTTGACGGTAGCAGCGTCTATGGCACATATGATAGTGAAGTGGTCGAACAAGGGAAAAGGAATGGAAAAATGGCTTAAAATCTGCGTGATAGCTGAAGAGAAAATGAGCTTATCACGGGTAGTCGTATCCCCATAGACATCTAAGATAGAAAGAATGAAATGTGAAGGAAAATCTATAGTGAGGTTTTCTAGAAGGGACAACAAAAATTGAGCACGAGGCTTTGTGATAGAATTGTAGTGAGAAGGTGGGTGCAAAACAAAGGCCATCACCATGTTCAAGAATCTAAGACCTTTAGCAAAAGGCCTACATGATGTGAACTAACGCTCACCCTAATTAGAAGGGTACTCACAAAAAGCAGAGATCATCTCATCTTTGGACACAGTCCTCAGACGCTCATAACCGGGGTAGTCAGGATGCTCTACCTTCGGTATGCGAAGTACATCGGATATCAACTTCGGTGTGACCACTATACGCATACCTCAAAAGCGAGTATGAAGGAGAGGTATTGAAAAATCAAATCCATGCATGTTGGAGTCACAGTGGCTCCCAACCCCGACTGTGAATGACATCGGGTAGGTCAGTGTCGGCGAAGTCCGACAAAATAACTCGGCGTTCCGAATGAACACCTCGTTTAGAGAAGTTCTCCGAGAAGTCCTTTCGGGCATCCTCATCATGGAACCGAACAGAGGAGGGTGTAGGATCAGAAGACGAAGAGGCCCTAGAACGAAGAGGGTTCAGGGATGGAACAAACTTACATTTAGGTGCCATAGACATAACTAACGTAAACGAAAAGAGAGATAGACAGACAGACAGAGACAGAGACAGAGACAATCAGAAAAGTCTCAAAAACAATTCAAATATCAAAATATATTGAAGAGTAATAACGTATGCATGGGAATGCGTGAACATGTGACATGCAACATAAAAGCATCATGGGCTCAGCCCAATCTAATCCTTACAGAACACAATCAAGTTACACATATCTAAATGCATGATAATACTGTTATTATGCTTATGTGATGCAATGCATGAGATCTTAAACTCATTTAGGCAAACACCCATCCCAAAATTTCAACAAAAACTCATCAATTTTGAAAAGCCCCAAAATTTTTCAAAAACCCCAAAATTTAGGTTTTAAAACATGAAATACATGTAAATGAAAAATATTAGAGGCTTACCAAATGAAGAAAATCCTTGAAAACACTTGAAAATCACTTGGAATTGAGGTTTGGAATGAAAGAGAGTGATTTGGGAGGTGAAAAGATAGAGGTATCAAGAGAAAGATCGAGAGAAATGAAGTCTAGATCACATAGAACCTATTTATAGAACCTCAATAAATCTTGACAAATAGAGGTGTCGATACGTGTCGAGACATCTATCGAGCTAGGTGTCGAGAAAACAAAACGTAGATAGATGCAGCTATCGAGGATCTGTCAAGGAACAAAACAACAAAAGGCTAAAGGAAGATCGATCGATCCACCAGGTGTCAAGACAGGTGTCGAGATTGTGATAAGAAATAGCTTAAGAGTTTGAAAAATAGCCAGGTGTCAAGGAGCTGTCGAGATTGCTTAAAAACAGTTTTTCGAGAAGAGAAAAACACAGACATGAATGCAATCAAGTATGCAACTCAACCAAGGATCCAATCAACATATTAAGCTCTCAAAATCATCTCTCAACAATAATTTTAAGCACATGGATCTCAAAAATACACACACACACACTAAACAAGTTTAACCAATTTTATATTTCAAAAATAAGTCAAGACAGTTTAATGAGCATACATTAACACATGTAAAACTTGTGATGGCCAAATTACATTGTACCTACACATGTATAAAGAGTAGCAAAGAATATTGTGTGTTGTGTGTGAAAAACATCGCAATATTGCATAAGTGTATACATGTTATGACGATTTGAGATATGAGAAAATTACTTTAGCTCACACACAATCATAACTGTTTGATGGAGACTATCACCTTTGAGGTACATCCCATAACTCCCATATCTCCTAGAATACATGCTTGCAATCATATTTAAAAGAATTTTTGATCTTATGCTTTTTAATTTTCTTTGCATATATATTTTTTTCTTTTAAGAAAACCATGCATGGGCATATATAAGAGAGAAAAGAAATACCCAATGATGTTAAGCTTTTGACATTGCACTTTTGCTATGCTGAAGCATACAGATGTCATTTTATGATTGGCGGGTAACAGTGGTGAGATGGTTATTTATGCCTTTCTCTTAGGATTTTCTAGTCCTACCCGTCAAAAAGAGTAATACGAGTGTTAAGTACAAGAGATAACTTAATCTTACTCATCACAAACATGAGCCACAAAGCTCACTTGCTTAGTTGTGCATAGAGATGCTCATCTAAGTTACAAAGGATACAAAGTTTAGAAAACTTTGTTTTAATGGCCATCCAAGGTACACAAGTACCAATGTACACATACACACTATTTTTGTATTTTTATGATTTTTCAAATTTTTTTTTTATGAAAAAAAAAAAATCAAAACTGAAAAAAAAAACACATGAAAAAAAATAAAAACAATGCATAAAACTAGACTGACTCAAAGCATGAAAACAAAACACACAAGTAATGCAAACAAAAATAAGGGGAGAAAGAGAGAAAAAGTGATAGAATCACTTAGTTTGTTTTTCCTTCCACACCTTGGAGGAACCTTTTCTTTGAGTGAAACCTTGAACCAGAGGTGAGAGGGAAGAATTAAAACTGTTCAAATTAGAAAGGAAAATGAGGGCTTTGAGAAGATCTCTAAGGGGAGCAAAAGAAGGTGGAAACTGATTTTGAGTTCTCGATGCAATCATGCCGTTGTTTTGTTGAGTGGCTAATCACTTATAGCAATTTGGTCGAGTATGACCAGCTGCACTATAGTGATGACAGAGATACTGCTTCTTCTGTTTTGGCGTTTGAGAGTTAGCCTTTTTAGCTCTAGGGTTTGTAGTCTCATTCTTAGCAATTTTACGAGGTGCTCCTAAGATAGACTTACCCTTGTCTATGTTCTCACTAGCTAATTTATTTTCAACATTTATGTTCTCAATTTCAACATTATTAGTAGGTGGAACAAAAACAGTAGAAGCAATAGTAGGAGAAGAGAAATCATACCTTAAACTAGTTCAATTTGAAGCAGATTTCTGAATGCTGAGCATCTCATCAAGTTTCGCACTTGAAGTCCTTTCCAGCTGAGCTCTGACTTGGAATAGTTCCACCTTAACCTTCTTAATTTTCTCAACCAAGAAGTTTTTGTCAAACCTTAGTGCTTCAATAGTCTGATATGATTCATCAAACTTTGTGGAGAGCTCTTCATGCTCAAACTCCACATCACTGAGCTTCTTGGTGGTCAACTAGATACAATTTCTCATGCTTTTCTGAGACCTTGTACAACTTTGCATAGGCTATGTAGATGTCATCTTGTTCATCAGTCTTCTCAAACTTGGACTCCACCAATTCTTCTTCTTCATCCACATCTTCAACAATCCCTGCAGTAGGATTGACAGTGATAGTGAAGGCATTTAAGATTCCATCATCCTCATTGTCAGAATCAACTTCAGACTCGGTATCACTCAAGGTAGCAGTAAGTGAAGGCATTTAAGATTCCATAGGCAGTAAGTGAAGGCATCAGACTCGGTATCACTCAAGGTAGCTTATAGGTCTGCAAATTACCAACCAACTTTATTAAAGGAATCTTATCAATATCCTTTGATTCCTCGATCACTGTAATCTTGGCATGAAATCTCTCAGGTAGAGATTTGAGCACTTTCCTCACAATCTTGGGCTCAGGAATGGTTTCCCCAAGATTGAAGGTTGAGTTCACTATGTCCTTGACCTTGGCATAGAACTCATCGAATGACTCATCCTCCTCCATCTTGATTTCTTCAAAGCTTATAGTGAGCCTCTGAAGCTTTGAATCTTTGACAGCCTTGGTTCCCTCATAGGTTGTCTGGAGAATGGTCCATGTCTTCTTAGTAGTTTCAATAGGGGATATCTTCTTGAATTCCTCATTAGTGACCGCACTGAATAGAGCATTCAATGCCCTACTGTTGAAGTTTTCCGCCTTGATCTTTGCATCATCCCAATTGGCCAGCGCTTCCTTTGGCTTAATCTAGCCAATCTCTATAGCTTGCCACACCTTCTGATCTAGTGATTGCAAGAAAGCTCTCATGCGTACTTTCCAGTATGCACAGTTAGTGCCATCAAATAAAGGAGGTATGATAAGAGACTATCCTCTATCCATGACAAACAGGGGTCAATGGATCAATACAACAAAGATTAAACCTAATCAGAGTGTGTCTGCTTTGATACCACTTGATAGGCCAAAAATGTATTAACCCCTTGTGATGAATTAACAAATTAATTAACCAAGTGAATTGATTAAATTCAATTACATGCAATGAACGTGGTAGCATAAACAAATCACCAATTAAACTAAGTATGCGGTGGAAAATAAATTGACACGGTGATTTGTTTATGAATGGGGGAAACCTACACAGCAAAAACCCCACCGGGTGATTTTAAGGTCACCACTCTCAAAATTCCACTATTATCACAACAAGCGGTTACAAGTAAAGGAATCCCAGTACCTTATACCAACTTACAGTTGAACCCTTACTCCAATACCCAATTGGACTTGCTCTGTAGTGACAATTTCTCCTTTTGATGCACGACTCCTAGTATATGACTAACCAATTGCGCGGATCCTAGTACACGACTTCAATCACCAACTAAAGAAAGTTGTTGGTTGCAAAGTTCTTCAGTTCATCACACGATGAAGATCCAGAAGATGCTTGGTCACAAAACCCTACAGTGTACAAACACAACAACTTCTTCACAAGAAAGATGAACTAGGGCAAAACTTTGTCTCCGTTCACAATTTGCTTAAACAAACTTTGCTCAACACTTGTGCAACTTGTGTCCACTTTGACGGCCCTTAAAATAATCCTTTTATATGTCTAGGGTTATGAGAAAAGAAAGCCTAAAGACACATTCACGGATCCCAAGAAAACAGAACAGAAAATCTATTTTTCTTAAACCTCAACAAATAGCATTTGTCGAGAAGTTGTCGAGCAGCTGTCGAGCCACAGGGCTGGAATAGCTTCTTAAGCTTAATAGATGCTAGCTGTCGAGCTTTAATGACAGGCACTTCTTTAACACATCCTAGATCTACCAAATTATAAGTAAAGTGCATTTTGTCAAAGGATTAGCCAATTACATAACATAATGACATATGTTCCTAACAAGTGAAACACATATATTCTAACAAAGCATAATTGTATAAATGCATGTGATGGATGCCTAAAACACAATCATGGATTACTCAAAAAAAAAAAAAAAAAGATTTTCAAAAAAAGATTTCTTTGGAATTCATCATAATGACTTGAAGACATTGAAAAGAAGTGGGCCTACCACAGGGCGACCTTTTCACATAGATTATAAAAAGGGGTACTAAATAAGGTACTTGGCAAAACAAGCATAGGAAAAAAGATATTGAGTGATAATAACATAAAGGGTGATGGAAACACTTAGCGAGATGAAGGAGCGAGATGAAGGATGACAAAAAAGTCCCTGGTGTACCCGAAACTTCACGTGTAGTATTGCTTTAACCATGTTCCATTTATGGGATCTGCTAGGGAGGTCCCATCCACCTTTGCTAGGTAATAATATCTACTGTTGTGGGCTTCTTTAACAACGTAGGGGCATTCTCACTTTGGAGCGAACTTTGAAGGTCCTAGGATATTCTTCCTTATGTGTTCTACTACCCTCAATACTGGCTACCCCTTTGCGAAGATCCTTGGGTATGGTATACTGCTTGCTTATATGCCTTGGTCATGTTCTACTGGTACCTCTGGCTTCTCCTCCTTGCAACTTCTCGTTTCTCCTCTAGTCCTTCCAAGTCTACTAGCCGTTCCTTGGCATGTGTGTCATTTGCATCTCCCTAGATCTCCTCGAGTATGACTCCTGGCGTGAGGACAATTGACTTTACTAGGCTGATGACCTCCGTCCCATAAACAAGGGAAAACGGTGAAAATCTTGTAGCTGTCTTCAGGGAGCTCCTGCATGCCTAGAGTACATCTGTCAGGTGGGAGCTCCACCTTTCCCCGTACTCATATTTCATTTTCTTCAGGATCTTTAGTATCACCCTAGTAGTAGTCTCAGCTTGGCCATTTCCATGTGGATAATAAGACGTGGATTTCCTATGTTTAATAAGGTATCCCTCCAATAGGCTCCTCACATCCTTGTTTATGAATGTGGTACCATTTTCACTGATCAGCCTCATGGGGATCCCAAACCGCGTGATGATGTGCTTACGAATGAAGTTTGAAACTGCTGCTCCGGTGGCCTTCATTAAAGGGATGGCCTCTACCCATTTTGTAAAGTGTTCAGCGGCTGCTAGGATCCATATGTGGCCATTGAAAGGTGTGTTTATGGGCCCTAAGAGGTCAAGCCCCCAAGTGTGGAATGGCCATGGGGTAGTCATATCTTGTAGCTCATTTGGGTGAGTGTGTATAGCATCCCCTTGTACTTGACATTCATGACATGTTTTAACCAGCTTCTTAGAATTTTTCTTCATCGTGGGCTAGTAATATCCCAATTGCAACAGCTGCTTATAAAGCCTCCTCTTTCCCGGGTGACTCCCACATTCTCCTGAGTGAGCTTCATTCACTGTTTCCCTAGCCTTCCTGGGCCCTAGGCATCTCAGGGGGTCCCTATTGTACCTTCTTTTAAACAAGATTCCATTCTGCAAAAAATATCGGGCAGCCAGCTTCTTGAGTTGGTAAGCCAGCTTCCTATCAACTGACAGGATTCCTTGAGTTAAGTATCCCACGAATGGGGTCCTTTAATCTTCTACAACAAATACTGCATAACTTTCTTCTTTGTCCACCAAGAGTTGGCAATTTTGACACTATTCTTGTACGATGACAGTGTCTTTGTTCATGTTAGGCCAATAGTACCCCATGCACTGCATTCTCCTGTATAGATTGACTTTTTCTGCAACCCCACAGGTCTAGTTGTGTAATTCTTTTAGTTTCAACTTTCTTTCCTTCTTACTAATGCATCTGGATAAGATCCCTCCAGGCAACCTTCTATACTGCTCCCCTTCTAGCAAGGTGTAATCTTTTAACTCTTTAATACTTCCCTTACGCTCTAACTTTCCCATTTCTCTTTTTATCTCACTCCTCTAATCTTCTTCATTTGGTTTCTCTAGGAACACATCCTTTTGAGAGTTTTTGTGTTTGGATGGAAGGACCTTTTAACTCTTCCGCCTTCACATTAGCTAGGTTCCCATGAATTACTACAGCCACTACCCCCTTTCCCTTGTGATTGGGCAAAGGGGTCCTTTGAACCTCTGGTTCCCATTGGGTAAGCTCCAGGGTCCCCTCCTTGAGCTTCTTGTGAAAAGGTCTTTGAAAGGTCCAGCAATCCTTGGTGGAATGCTTGACATAGTTGTGGATCCTGTAAAATAGGGGGTTCTTTCTCTCATCTTCAGTGGGTGGCCTTGACACGGTGAATGGCCTGACAACTCCATCTCCAATCCACTTATCTAGGACATGGTTCAGCTCTTCCACAGTACATGGGATCACAGGTGGTTCCACAATCACTTTTCCTTTAGGACTTTTCTTCTTTTCTCCTACCAAAGCTATCATGGCTTGGGAAATGAGTACCTTTTTTGTTTTTATGGTTAATGTTGTCCTTCTGGTTCTTTGCAACAAGTTGGCAAACTGGGTTATGCATAAGTTCTCTAGAATAAGTCTGTAATCAAAGAGCATGTTGGATATATAGGTCTCCATGAGCTCCTTTTCTTCATGGTCTCCATAACAGTCTAAGGAGACATCTTCGAATCTTTTGATAAATTGGACGGGATCCTCCCCAGGCCTTTACTTCACCATCTGAAGGCTCTGGAAAGTGACTTTATCCTCGCCTAGGTAGTACTTTACACATAATCTCTCCATCATCTCATCCCAAGTCTTGATCGACCCAAGCCTCAAGGTGGTGTACCACGTATATGCTCTGTCCACTAAGGACTTAGTGAATTCCCTTGACCATAGTTCTTTATCCCTTGCTTAGGGACCCATGGTGTGAATAATTCTAATCACGTGCTTTACAGCACTCCCATTCCTCCCATCAATCGAGTGGAATTTTGAGGGTTCATTTATCCTTTGGGGTAAAGCTTGCCGAAGAGCTCTGCTGGGAATAGGGGATCCTGAGAAATTGCTTGGAGACCCTCAAGAGCCTCTCGCTTTCTTGTTCAAGAAGGGCATTCACATATGCTAAAATGAGATATTAGGGATTGGCTCCCATTCCTACTGCTGACCCTCTTTTTGGCTGGACCATTTCCTGGTTGACCAAGAGAGGGGCGTTGTCTCTAATCTCTAGGGTTCTTCCTTCTTTGAGGAGATGGATCTCCTGCTGGAGGTCCTTCATCATCTCTACCATTTGGACTATGGGGTCTGGCTCTTGCATCTCACGCCTTTGCCCTGAGGCAACTTCATGTTATAACAGGGGTACCTTATTTCTCTGCCTAGAAGCCACTTCATTTTCTCCCACAGGCTTTGATGCCGCGGGTGGCAGGTTAGTACCCTTGCTGTTCCTTGGCCTTAAAGCCATGCTTTGCGAAGGGACTACTTCTTCCTTATTCTTTGCCCAGTCCCCAGTGGAGTCCCCAGTGGAGTCACCTTAAAATGTGGCTTCTTATTTTGGACAATACCCAAACCCAAGTGGAATCAAAGATCCTAGGCCCCCAAAGAATTTTATAATTGTTGTTTGATGGACTGGGCTTGGTTCACCATAACTATATTAGGGTTGATTACGAACCAAGTTATGCACAAAACATGGATCCTACAACACATACATATTCATACATACATATATATATATATATATATGTGTATTGTAAAGTAAATGGCTGAGGAACAGTAAAGAAATAAAGAAAAAGCAAGTAAAGACATTAGGGATCCTCAAAAAATAGAGTGATATTTCATTATATTTAGTTTTAGTACATTGGACCCTTCTTTCCACTGGGATGTGTCAGAAGGTTCAAATAAGTTCAAAAGTCACAAACTTAGATAGCTCTTTATAGGCTTTCAAGACTTGTGAGGTTTGAATCCCCTTGACTCCAAGTGTATTCTCTTGTGCTTGTCTTAGGATCCCTCACAGTGTTTTTCCATTTTTTCTATTTTTTTGAGATTTAGAGGAGTTTTCTAGAGGGTCTTTATGTTCGGATTCCTTATTGCTAATGAATTTTGCTGATGGCTTGATCCTCTTTTATAATACCTTCCTAGGGTTTTTGATGTACCATTGATTCCCTCTATTTACTTCCTTGGGTACCAGAGCCAATGTTGTGTCAGCAACATTGGTGGCTGGTGCCTTCCTTATTTTCTCACTACATTCTTCTTTTGAGGCCCCCCCCCCCCCCCCTCCCCAAAAGTCCCCAGCTAACCTTCCTCTTTTGGGGGGTCCTAAGAGCTGACTTTCAATCTTCTCTTCCCAAAGGTTCTAGATAGACCTTTTCAAACCCCACCTTTTGGCTCCTTCACCTTTTGTTATTTTCTCTAAATGGGTTGATTCCTTCCTGTCAAGCTAAAGGATCCTCAACCACCTTCTATCATGGTTCACCCTCCTGCGTTCCCCGAGGAACCAGGCTTCTTTTTATCAAGTGCTGATTCCTAAGTCATCAGCTTTTTTTTTTCCTGAGTCATAGGCGGCTGATGGGACATGCCTATCATCATTCCTTGTGTCCATGAGCATGCTCCCTTGAGCTGTCCAAATCCCAGCTGATCATGTCCTGTATTTCCTGAGGATCTCCCTGGTTTTAGCAGTCCCAAAGTATTCCCTTTTTGGGCTCCCCAGAGAACTCTCCTAACAAAGGCTGGGCTAAGCTTCTTTTTTCCTTTTTCTACATTTTTCTAAGGCCCCAAAGCTTGCCCATTTATGGGTTTAGGCTTCCTTTTGCTCATTTTAAGTGGGCCTTAATTGGCAGATTGGACCTTGCCTATCTTCAAGGGCCCCTTTAGTTTTAGATTTGAACTCTAGACCTCAACAACAATAAAGATCATTCTTGAACAAATTGGGCATTTCAAGTACTTGTATATCTGCTTTTGTCCTTTTTGAGGTTTTTCACATATTCTTATTGAGTTGGATGCACTTGTTATGGTTTTGCTGTCTCTACTCTATCCAAAGTTCATTCCGGTTAGTCCCTTGCGAATAATTACAGATTTCTATTGTGAATGATCCACTCATGCACAGGTCAAGCATGTATTCACTATTTAGGAAAGCAAACAGGTGTATGGCTACCTTGGTTGATCTAGGGAGATAACATAGACTAAGGATTTTGTTTTGTTTGAAACTACCTTACTTTTATTTGTTGTACTATGTTTTTAATAATTTAGAGGACGCTAGTCTCAATCTTCTAGTTACTGCTAATGCCGAAAGATCGTTAGTAAGCTACAAGGTCCTCACGTGCTCAAAACAACCTGCACAATACAAAACAAGAAGAGCTTAGAAGAGTATCGGTGTGGTACCGGCCAAAGACCCTTCGAAGGTTAAGTCAGAGAATGCTCACAACTCTAAAGTGCCAGAGCTGCGGGAATTATGTGTACCTTGGAATGTGAGGGTCTTAGGGCTTTTATAGTCATGTAAGGTTGACACTCATGCCTTGGTTAGGAAGATATTTCTTTATAGGAGAGATCCTCTATGATTTGCGCATTTTGCGGAGACTTTTCCTTATTGGACCTTTCTTAATTAGGGTTGAGCGTGGTGCACAAGATATTTCCTTATATGTTTATGCATGTAGGCCAAGTAAGGTCATGTCTGACCTGTCAGGTGTTCAATTACTCCTTTCAGCTTTCTTTCATCAGCTTCTTACCATCATCTACACATCCCAATCACTTCCTTCGAACGCTTCAGAGATGACCTCGTCAGTTGTATAGTGGGGCCACCAACCCTATCCTGTCGTTGCTTGGGTTATGGACATGTGGGTGAGGCTGACAAGTTCGTCATCTTTACCTAGAGTGGACAGGTTTATCATTGCTACAAAACTTCCCTTATCAGTCACCAATAAATATATGTATGTATGTATGTATGTATGTATGTACATGGAAAATTTTAAAATAAACATAATTAAACTCATACTTTGTAATGATAATTTTTTTTATACTTGTGTGATACATAGCTCAATTAGGAATTATATATTTATATGTAATTAACGTAAAAATTTCAATATAATAATTACAATCAAATCATAAAATAGGTAGTATCTTCTCAAAAAAAAAAAAAAAAAAAGGAAAAGAAAAGAAGGTAGTAAAAAAAAAAAAGAGAAAAAATTAGGAGTTACACGAGGAATACACAAGGTGTGATCTAAGATATAATGAAATACTAAAGATTAAAATAGATAAAATAAATAGTAAAAATACTTTTAAATACTTCTAAACTCTCAATTTTTTTTTAATTGGAATAGTATTTATTTATTTATTTTAAATATTGACAATAGAATTTTAGTTTTAGTTTTTTCTTAAGAATCAAAGAGTTTTAGTCAAAGTATAACACGTTAATAGTTTTTATATGTATAAAATGAGACATGTGGTGATTTTATGCCTACAACTTGTACAATACTACTTATATTTAGGCACATTGAGCCATTTTTATTATTTTAAAAAATAATTACAATATATTATTAAAATATTAATAAAAATTATTTTAAATTACTAAAAAGTTCTAGCAACCCAAAACTGTTTTTGAACTACTTTTCAAAGGGTATCAATTAGCTAAATTGGTATAAATCTTATTATTGGAGATATTTTGGTTCAAATCCACCATTTTGTCATCAACCTAGTGTGCATTTGGGAATGAATTTTATGCGGAATGAATTTTATGCTGGAGTATAGCTTATTACGTGACTATTTGCGAGTCCCATGTGAGTACTCTAAGAAAAAAAAAACTTATTTTAAGCTTCAATTAACTTTTTCTATCATTACTGTGAATCCGATTTAGCTTGTTTATGGAAAAAAAAAAGTTGCTGTTTTTCAAGTTCCACTCCTTGATGCAAAAAATACAATAAATTTATTTTATTTAACTTTTAACTTTTTAATTTTTATCTATACTACTTTTAACAAAAATCTAGATACACTAAATAGACACTATTAATAGTATCTAAAAATTACCCAAAAAGAAAAGAAATAGGATAAGAAAAAAAAAATGTACAAAACAAACAAACTCTGATCGATATATGGACATGTATGGATGAGTAAGGGTTGTTTGGATTTGTAGTTTTCCATCACCCATAACTCTGAACTGGTGGGTCCCACAGCTGAGTAGTTTGTTTGGATGTGTTTCCAGTTTTTGTTTCCATCACTCAATTCTCTGATTTTTGAGCGATGAGTTATGGAAACTGAAAACACATTTTAGGTGTTTTCAAGTTATCAAAACTCAGTTTCCATGGCATTTTCGTAAATAAACACATACATGGGACCCACTGTCAGTGCAAAGTCACAGTAGGCGTTGCTTTTGACAACAAATCAAATAGCTCTCTTTACCAATATCACTACACTCCATCTTCATACCAGTACCACCACATGAAATGAAGCCTCTGTTGCTTAGCCAACCCGCGCCACTGTGTCACGATCACACAGTTTTTCACGCGCCAACCAAACCGATCTCCCCGACCTTTTTCTCAACTTTTTTCATAGAAATCTAAAGGTACCATTTGCATTTGAGCTAGTTATACATCTGATTTGTTGGTACATCTAGTGGTATTTCTCATCTTTTACATCTATTATCTGAATGTAGTGATTTGTTTGCTTCTTTGTTTTTTTTTTTTTGTTTTTTTTTTTTTTTCTTTTGATGTTTGGGTTTTTGTTTCTTCGGGATGAGGGTTTTGAGAAGTTCTTAAGGGAACGTGATTTTGTAGATATGTGAATGGATTGGTGATGGTTCTTCAAATGGGTCTTCAACAGAGTGACCCCATAAGCAGACATGATGGTTCTTCAAATCGGTCTTCTTGGGTTTGTGTTTTCATTAAAACAGTATATGAGAACACAGGAACAGTGTGAGTGTGAGTATGTGAGAGATGGGTCTTGCTATTTTTGTAGACAGTTTTTTTTTTTTTTTTTTTTTTTTTGGTGATGTATCATAAATAGGTATGGATAGAGATTTGAATTTGGGGTGATGAGCTGCTTTAGGTGGTGTTAACTTGTGGGGATTTCAAATGGGTTTTCCAAGTGTTGCCCTACTATTGCTTGGAAATTTTATTGAACCAATTGTTGGACTACTAACACTGTAACTTTTTTGTTGGCTATGACAACTTGAGGCACTCTATTGGAGTGTCAAAGAGATGTTTGATAGTGCTAATTGGGTTCTTGTTCTTTTTTTAGAGAAGTTGTAGATTGCATTTGCTTGTATAATCAATGGGTATCCATTCTGTTGTAGGTGTGTCAAATATGTTATTTACTTGTTCCTTGGTGTAAATGTTCTAAATTTTAAAATAATTGTGAAATATTATGCAACCTTAACATGCTATAAGACCTTTGTAATTCATTGGTGCCGAGTTTGGTCATGGATACACCGTTTCTACAACCGGTGCCAGAGGTCTGATAATTGAAGCCATTTGAGCCATCGATGCTGGCGGTTCGGTCATCAAAGACACCATTCTGGCCACCGGTGCTAGCGGTCTATTCACTATAAACACCACTCCAGTTGTAGTTGCCGGAGCCACCATTCTGACCGTTGGTTCCAGTGGTCCAGTCATCGGACCTCCAACACCAGCAGCTTAGCCACCGGTTTTGGTGGTTTGCATATAATATTTTACTGAAAATGTTATACATGTAAAATTTTGTACGTTACAAATTTTTTTACTTCCAAATAAAAGGAGCTTTTATTAACCCAATGAGAGACCCTTTTTTGGGGGGGGGGGGGGGGAGGGGTGATATTTCCAATTTTTAGCAGGCTTTTGAAAATGAAAATTGACAACTAAAATTAAGTTCCAAGAACTTGATGACACTTCGGTGAATTTATGCCATTGTGGCAAGAATCATCATAGTAGAGAATTTATGCCATTGTGGCAAGAATCACACCATGTTGTGCTTAATAATTACTACAACCTGAATTTATTCCAATATTGGAGAAATTTTCACTTGATAATTTCATACACTATTAGATTTTTGCATTTGAAATCGATCTGTGTAACATTAATGGTTTAATCTGGATTCATTTTATCACTAAAGTCTATAATTCTTCTGTTCAAACTAAATTTACCATGTATGATTGAGATAACTTGGTTTTATAAAATTTTCAGGTATGTTATAACTCCATATAATGAGTATCCACAGCTACTTGTCTTACTCTTGAAATTGCTGAATGGCGAGTTAGCATGGTCTACTTATCTTACTCAGTAAGGTTGTTCTTGTTTAGGTCCTTGAAATTATGGGTGCAAAAGTAATATAACAACTAATGTGCTGCGTGTGTGTAACATGGACATGAAATTCACATATGTCCATGCTGGGTGGGAGGGTAGTGCGATGACTCAAGGGTGCTCGAAGAAGCGATCAGTGATCGAAAGCATGGATCCCTATGGCCACTAAGAGGTACTATCCATTACTGTGACTTTAACTAAAATTATTTTATCCTCCATTATAAGTAGTATGTTTATGAAAGACTTAAGTGTGTACTAGATGGTTATGTGTGTGTGTGTGTGTGTAGGGTCATACTACTTGGTGGATTCGGGCCTACCAATTAGCACTAGTTTTCTCCTCCCTCACAAGTCAACTAGGTACCATGCTTAGGAGTTCCGCTCAAGTAATAGACAGCCAACATCAAAGAAAGAGTTGTACAACAATAGGCACTCATCCTTGCAGATGGTTATTGAGCGATCTTTTGGAGTGTTGAAGGCTCGTTTCCCCATTTTGAATTTAAAGCCAAACTTCAAGCAAAAGTAGGCAGCATTACATCATTATTGTGTGCTATGCTTTACACAATTTCATACGCATGAACAATCAGAGTGATGAATTGTTCAAAACAATAGGGGAGAGTACTGACGAAGGCAGTGAGACTAATAGTGAAGGCAGTGGCGATACTGGAGTATCAACAAGCTCAGCGACCCAAAGGCATGTACTAGAAATGTCAGATGCATCGAAGAGACTGAAGGGCCAATTTAGGGACAATATCACTAACGCAATGTGGGATGATTATGTTGCCTGTGGCAATGTGAGATGATTATGTTGCCTGTGGAAATTGACCATTTACTTCGCTGCAATTTAGATGCTATGGCTTTGTGTTGAGGACTCTTTTTTCGCCTCACATGGCACACTTCATTGGCAACCCATGCCACATAAACATATTATTGATTTTTTGGGTAAATCTATTTAAAGCCCAAAATAAGCTCATATCATTCAACTACATGGATTGGGCTTACATGGCCCGTGAGATCCTTACTTCAAGAGGCGGATCCATGGTCCACATTTCCTTTTCATCAATTGGGATCATAACCCATAATATCATCAACATCAACATCAACATATGGATCGGGTTCACACAATGAATCAAAGCTCACGGCCCATATTACCTCTCTTATATTCATGGAAAGCGGCTTCTTCAACAAAAGCTTATATTTACACAAAATGACAACAAAACTCAAGGTATGTCATCTCATCTTCGGCTTATGATCCAAGCTCATGAATCCTTTTAGGGAAACTTTGGGAGTCATGGTTTGGAAGGCCAAGAGGTATGTTCAGTAAAGCTCCAGCGGTTCAAAGTTGATAAAAGAAACATGTTGCTTAGCATGTCTTCTCCAACTCCCTGAACTCTGACGAATCTGTGTGTAGCGGGTAACATATGGTATGCATCTCTTATCACATAACACTTAAAATGATAAAATTCCCCATTGCTCTTTTCCTAAAACTTAATATTCATCATATGACAAATACTCAATATCCCCAGCCATTTGAATGCTGAGAAAATAACTATTCATTCAATCTCCAGCTGTTCCTATACAAATTTAGAAACTTAATTATATTATTTTCACATAAACTACATTACTACTTTCAGCTAAAATCCAACTCAAACACATGGCCTAATCTGATTGGCTATCTTTAATCTCCAAATGCATAGAATAATATTCATGATATCTCTAATACACAGCTGCTGTCTGCCACAATCAGACCAGATATCCCTCTGCCAGCTGCTAGAGCAGAGCATTAAATGCTCTTCTAGCTCACCAAGATTAAGTCACAACACAATGAAACCTTGACTAAATCTCTAAAGCTTCATTAACTATCAACCAATCATTCTATTATTTACTAAAAATGTGTTGTAGTGTAGCCTTGGACTAAAAATACAAACACCCAAAAAAGGAAACATTTCCAACAGAACCCCAGCAGTGTATTTAGCACATGACACCTGGCTGGAACTGATATCATCGGTCATTTAATGCTGAAATCCTAGCAACCAACTGCTATACCCAAAATAACTGGATACCTTTGGATGAGATCTTACCATTTTCAGCCAAATCCATGAAATAAATGCTGAATGTCCTCTCCAGTAGTCTGAAACCACCCAGCGGACCTCATCTGCTTCTGCCCAAAGCAACAATGTCTTATGACAGCTTTTTCATGATAGCTGTCACAGCTTTTCCTAACAGCTGGGACAGCTATTTCAGAACAGATGTAACAGCTGACCCAGCAGCCTTGAAATTGCTAATTTTCCTTATTTGGCTAAAAACCAAAACCAACTAAGTAACTATCTCTTTTTTGCTAAAATACTTTCCTTTTCTGCTTCTCTTTCCCCAGCAGCTACTACCCAAAACAGCAAAAACACCGTAAACCTAAACATACCATTTTTGGTCAAATATTAGGATGGATTTTTTGAAGATCCATTGCTAATTGGGACAAATTTTGGATGAGATTATTTGCTAAATACCCCTTTAAACTCAGCTCTAAATAGAACCCCCTATCAACACCTCAAGGGGGGACACCAAAGGGAGAAGAACCACTCTCTCATAAAACTTCTCTATTCTTTTCTCCTTAATTCTCTAAAAAGCTCTTAGTGAGGTTCTAAGTCTCTGAGCTCTTAGTTTCTAAATTAGGAACTAAACTCTTCAGGTCTTAGCTCATAAATGCCCTTCATAAGCTTCATACATCCTCCAGCAGAAAATCCCAACAACATTGCTAAACACACTACAACACTATTACTACTCTTATACTTATTCTCTCACTCTCCATATTCAAAAAATACACCTATCTTACTGCTCCTATCTCCGAATACCTAAACACGTCTCCATGCTCTTCTCTTACAAAATCTTTCCAGTTGGAAAGCAATCTTTACAACTTCTCCAGCGGTTACAATCTCACATTTTTACTATCTTTAACCTCCATATCTCTCATAATTCCATATATCATACATATTACAAATACTACATCCCACAAAACATCTATATCTTTTACCATCTCCACACTTCTCAAGAGAAATCAAACACTTATACTAAAAGCCCTTCTCATGGAAGGCATAAACTTCTAATGCTAAATACCTTCTCCTAGAAGGCACTAAGATCTCATATCAAAGCCTTTCTCATGGAATGCACAAGTCCATCTTACATAAAACCCTTCTCTTAGAAGGCACAAACACTTCATACAAAAGCCCTTCTCATGGAAGGCAACACTATTCATAACTTCACAACAACTAAAAGAGCATTGTCAAGGGGAAAACTCATTTAAGTGCATGATAAGAAGGGCAAGCTTAACCAGCCCCTACACACAGCTGGAGATACTCTCTCTCTCTTTCTCTCCCTCTAGTTGCACCCATTTTCCCTCCTCAATCTTGAAGTTATTATAGCAAACTGCCTTTCTACTGCTGGGGTCACTTTGCTAGGATTTTATCAACTCACAGAAGCTGTACAGCTGGGGCTACAAACTATACAAAGATAAGTGACTTTGCTTCCATATCTTTAAATATACATCATTGTGTACATGATTACTTTACATTTAAATACATATTACTTTATTCCAACTACTATTACAACTATTAATCAAAGCTATTATATCAAACACATATTACATATTTATTCAACCATTATCGTGATTCTTAGACTTTGGCTTTAATGGTTCTGCATGCTTAAAAGTACGCCGGTAGCTGTTGGACCACGTGGCCCAATGTTGAGTTCCGGACACAACTCCCTAAACAAACTCGGGTCTAACAAGGTTACCCCTCCAACAGACCACACGTGGACAAGCAACCGAAAAAGGCCCCCGAACACTTTGTAGCATAATTGTTTTGGAACTACTTTATGTCAAGGAAATATTATTTACGTAGGCGAATGTAGAACTTAGTTAAACTTGTAACATTACTGCACTATTTTGGAATGACATGAACACATGCAGATATGTTCTCGGCATAATTATATAACGTAATTCAAATGTACCAATTGTTATAATTATCGGCATATTTTGGAGCAGGTTCACGTAATTGCATTTCATTGTCCCATAAGTGATGAATACATGGTATACCCACAGCATGTGTTCACAGATATTGTTATTACTATAAGAAATATTTTTGGACCATCAGACATCAAAAAATATTGCCACTACTCTAAGGAAATTTCACATTACTTAACTGCATGCTATGAAATGCATAAAGTAGTACACTGTCCAGCACCTTGTAAAATATATAGCAACTCAAACCAAGACATGTAATCAGTATGAAACATAACACATGTGACTATAAATGGGTCATGGCAGACATAGTTGCGTATGGCCATGGCCCCCCAAAATAGTAGAGAATACAAAATAAACCCCAACTACAATCCAAGATAAAAGTAAAGCCAGCCTATACTTGTAGACCTTGTCTCCAGTAATCTAGAGTGTGAGCTTAGTATTTTCAGCCTTGCGCTTTGCTACCCTTTCCCGCCCTCATGCATCTGCTTCCATTGCATGAGCCTCATCCGTTTCGTTTCTTGCAGCCGCTGTCTCGTCCTTATATCTCGTACATTACAAGAAATCTGGGTTTAGGTGACGTTTGTAAAACGTCACTAAAAACCCAAAAAATGTTGCTATAGACACAAATGGTCTACAGGGACGTTTTCTTTTGCGACGTTCAAAAACGTCACGATAAAACCATCGCTATAGGTGTATTGCAACGTTTCAAAAAATGTTGCTATATGTGACTCTTTATTGGAGTTCAAAAACTTTTAGTGACGTTTTAAATAATATAACATTTTCGTATATAATATAGGAAATACATTTAACGACGTTTTTAAAACACTGCAAATAATCACACCAATAGCGACGTTTTCAAAAACATCGCAAAAGCATTTGTCCTCTTGCTTTTTTGTGACATTTTTAAAACGTCGCAAAACCTGCTCATTATTTTTCTTTTAAAATATTAAAAATGCTATATAACTAACATAAGCTTGTAATAGATCAAATATACCTATCATCAATATTCCACAATATCAGATGTCCAAAATAATACACTAACACATTAACCATAGATTCAATACATGTATCATCATGAGTTGAACAAAACACTTGTCTACTTACAAAAAAAAAAAAAAAAAAAAAAAAAAAAAAAAAACCATCCAAACTATGACAATATTATAAATAAAGTACAATAGTTCCAAAATAATTGTGGTTGTTCAAAACAACTATGTAATAGCCCACAGAGTCCTTAAAACACTACATGTACTGCTATATGCTAGTTTCTTGATGGAATGAGGCCTGCGATCTACAAGGAGTTGGAGATTGATGATCTAAACCAAAACCACCTTGAATTCAAATTAAGAGTATCTAATAAGTTCATAAAGAAATCATTTCGAGTAACAAAATAATAGTTTCTATACTTAAAAAATTTAAACACCAAATATATTCTTAAAACATTAAAATTTAATACCTGACTAGCTTCATTAGAGGCTTGTTGTGACGGCCTTACCGAAACATCATGTATAACTAAACCTCTCATTTTTGTTTATACCTTCAAGAACTAAAATAAACAAAGAAGATTTATATCCATTTCTATCAATATCCTTATTCACACAAATGAACTAAGTTTTAAAATTTTACAAATTTAAGTAAAAACCATGGAAGTAGAATTACATATATACTTAAATATAGTGCACAACATATTCAATACCACTTAGTTTCATAAACATGCAAATAGGATTAAACATAATCTTAAATATACTAAACAAACCTTATCAAGTCTATCAATATCCTCATTCACACAAATGGACTAAGTTTCAAAATTTTACAAACTTAAGTAAAAACCATGGAAGTAGAATTACATATACACTTAAATATAGTGCACAATATATTCAAAACCACTTAGTTTTATAAACATGCAAATAGGATTAAACATAATCTTAAATATACTAAATAAACCATATCAAGTCTATCAATATCCTTATTCACACAAATGGACTAAGTTTTAAAATTTTAGAAACTTAAGTAAAAACTATGGAAGTAGAATTACATATACACTTAAATCTAGTACACAACATATTCAAAACCACTTAGTTTCATAAACATGCAAATATAATTAAACATAATCTTAAATATACTAAACAAACCATATCAATTGCATCTGTCCTCATTCTCACAAATGGACTAAGTCTTAAAACTCTACAAACTTAAGCAAATACCATGGAAGTAGGATTACATATACACTTAAATATAGTGTACAACATATTCAAAACCACTTAGTTTCATAAACATGCAAATATGATTAAACATAATCTTAAATATACTAAACAAACCATATCAATTCTATCTATGTCCTCATTCACACAAATGGACTAAGTCTTAAAAATCTACAAACTTAAATAAAAACCATAGAAGTAGAATTACACACACTTAAATAAAGTACACAACATATTTAAAACCACATAGTTTCATAAACATGCAAATAGGATTAAACATAATCTTAAATATTTTAAACAAACCATATCAAGTATATTTCTATCCATATCTTCATTTACACAACAAATTCAAAACCACTTAGTTTCATAAACAAGCAAATAAAATTACACATAATCTTAAATATAATAAACAAACCATATCAAGTATATCTATATCCTCATTCACACAAATGGACTAAGTCTTGAATCTCGACAAATTTAAGCAAAAACCATGAAAGTAAATTACACATGCACTTAAATATAGTGCACAACATATTCAAAACCACTTAGTTTCATAAACATGCAAATATGATTAAACATAATCTTAAATATACTAAACAAACCATATCAAGTCTATCAATATCCTCATTCACACAAATGGAATAAGTCTTAAAACTCTACATACTTAAGTAAAAACCATGGAAGTAGAATTAGACATACACTTAAATATAGTACACAACATATTCAAAACCACATAGTTTCATAAACATGCAAATAAGATTAAACATAATCTTAAACATTCTAAACAAACCATTTCAAGTCTATCTACATCCATTTCTATTCATATCTTCATTTACACAACAAATTCAAAACCACTTAGTTTCATAAGCAAATAAGATTACACATAATCTTGAATATAATAAACAAACCATATTAAGTCTATCGATATCCTCATTCACACAAATGGACTAAGTCTTGAATCTCTACAAATTTAAGCAAAAACCACGGAAGTAGAATTACGCATCCACTTAAATATAGTGCACAACATATTCAAAACCACAAAGTAATTTATTTATACATTTGGTAACTAATCAATATCTCTTGACAATTGTCATTTAGTTTGCATGTTCAACATGTGAAATAAATGGAATAATCAAACAACAATCCACCACAAAAAAAATTATCAATAGAATGCTTACAAGTTTTGAAGTCCAAAAAGTAATCAACAAAAATAACTCAACAACTATATCCACCCAAATTTCCAAATTTAATAAACACTCACAATATCAATTGCAATAACCTTATAACACCATGCAAGTCACTTGCTTGCTCCAACACAACAATTCACCCAATACAATTATCATAATCACAAATATAGAATGCTTACAAGTATTGAAGTCCAAATTTTCATAAAATAATAAACACTCCCAATATGAATATAAACCGCCTTATAGCACCATGCAAGCCATCCACTTGCTCTAACTCAACAATCCACCCTAACACAATCATCAACATCTTAAGTACAAATTTTTAAGCAAAAATTACTTACTATGCTCAAGCCAAGCATGCACCTTTTCAAAAATAAAAATTCCAAACTTATCACAATAAGTGAGTGGTTAACCTGCAAAATAAAAGAGAACACTTAAATGATGTGAAAGACAAATAAGGGTGCCATTGCAAAAACTTTAATGAGTCAGGACTTGGTACAATTAGGTAGAAAGTTTAAAGAATACTTTGCAAATAATATTTGAAGTTTAATTGTATCCAAACTTTTTCATTTGGTACACATGAGAAAACTTACTCATTATGCCTAAATGTCTCAATTGAAACAGGTGTTCCAAATCAATTCCATATACAGTCACAAATAGCCTTTTACTGTATTCAATTAAAAGATCAAAACTAAAGCAAGCAAGCGCGTGCACACGCACACACACATGTTGAATAATGATAACACATTGAAGATATAATTTTAAGCAAAAATCCTCATCTAATGGAAGAATCTCCTTGTAGACATTAGTGGGTAGTGGGCTCTTTTTAAAAATTAATCTCAAGCTAGCTAAACCACAAAACCAATAATAATAAAAAAATTGAAATCTACAAACTATAGAAAAATTAAGTAGAAAAAAAAAATACAAGATATACAAACTTGTACATAAACTTACAATCATTCGGCCCTTGATCCTCAGGTCCTTTTGCCCAAAAAGCCAAATCTGAATAAGAGCTTTCTGTACCAATTTCCAACCAAAACATAAAAAAGAGCAAAAATTAGCACAAAAACTCCATAACCCATTAAAGAAAAACCAAATCAAAAGCAAACCCATAAGCCAAAAACAAAGACTTACACTCTAAAGAAACTTGAAAATTCCAACCAAAACAGAAAAAGAGCAAAAATTATCACAAAAGCTCCATGACCCATTAAAGAAAAACCAAATCAAAGCAAACCTATAAGCCAAAAACACAGACTTACACTCTAAAGAAATGGTAGGTCAGCGGTGGCTTGGGGTTGCTACAGCGGTGGCTAGGGGTGGCAAGGGAGGAGAGAAGATGTGTGGCGGCTTGAGGGAGAAGAGGTGTGGCTGCTTTGGAGATTAGAAAAGTGGGAGAAGAGAGACTATAGAACTAAGAGAATTGAGAGTGTGGGACATGAAGTGAACAAAAGAAAAACAAAGTGGAGGAAAAAAAAAAAAGAGAAGTGGGAGTGTGGGACACGGTAAACAAAAGAAAAGAAAGAAAAACAAAGTGAAAAAAAAAAAACAGAGGGAAAATAGTGCAAGAAATGAACTGTTGGCAAAAGTTTGTGAGGAAAAGTCAAAAATGGGGGCAAGAGTTTTTTTCTTTTGCACTTGGCAAAAGTTTGTGCAGAAAAGTTAAAAATGGGGGGGCGAGATTTTTTTTCTTTTGCACTTTGCTGGCTGTGTTCTTTAATACTTACAGCAACATTTTCTTAAAACGTCGCTATAAACGAGAAAAATGCTGCTAAAACTATACTTATTGCGGCTTTTTCAAAAACGTCGCTATTGTTTTGAGTTATTGTGACGTTTTTTTTATAAAACATCACTAAACGCTCACTCTTAATTTAGCAATGTTTTTCAGAAACGTCACAGTATACCACTAATAGTGGCGAATTTAAAAACGTCGCTAAAAAAAATGCCGCCTAAATCCAAATTTCTTGTAGTGGTAAACCTTTCATAGACAAGTGGTGTTGTTGCACGGCCACGTGAGCATGTGTTCTTGTCCAACCATTTGAAGAACTTACATGCCTGATTGGAGTCCTGTATACAACATTGAAGGCATATGATGGTCAGCAAAGATAGTAAGAAAATGACAAGGCAAATATGTAACGACACTAAAATCATGTAATATTAACCGGCAACCAATGCTGACATTATAGAACCTCCGTCCAAAATTACGGATAGATAGGGAGGTCCTTTCAACACCTCGATCCATGTCGCACATATTCCCATTAGTAGTGGACTCATAACTAGTGGCAGAAGACATTCCACTGCTGGAAACCCCAGAACACAAAAATAGAATTTTAGACTATAAAGATGTGTTGGATGGATATTCTTTAAGATAATGTAAGAAAGGCTTAGAAAACAGCATTCCCACGTCCCAATCAAAACGTAAATCTTTGCTAAATCATTCTCTCTCACAAGCTTAGTCCCATGACTAGCAACAAACCATATCAAAGCAATGGAATATGCAATCAAGTAAATAAATCTTGGCTTTTTGCTAATGAAACAGAACAGACACTTTGGTCTAGCTTTGTTCCACTTATTTAACACATTGGAATAGGTGATGCTTAGATTTAATATACTATGGCTAAAAACTAGCAGCTTAAAAGGTTACAATTCTTTTAGGTCGTGCTGTAGGACATACAGCAGGAAAATTAGATGAAACATAGTTGAAGCTAAAAAGAAATGAACTAATCATGTTCAAGGTAACATTAACGCTTTTAATTAAGTTTGTTATTGAGGGCAGCATCCCCTGATATCACATATACAATCCACCAATAAGTTGCATAAATGTAACAGTAGCATGCGAGAAGGGATAGCTAATTGTATTCAAGGTAACAACAATCCTTTTACTTTTACTCTTTTGATATATATATATATATATATATATATATATATATATAAAAGAACAATAATCCTTTTAATAAGGTTTTCTGATAGCACCATCCACTGATAAGGCTAATATTATATATACAATCCACTATAAGTCACTTGCTGATTAAAAATGACAACAAATATTAATCTTGACGTCTTGGCTCTAAAAAATTGGTATCAAATGGACTAACATTACAATTCCACTAGACAGGCCATGTTTCAGCCTAATTATGTTCAAAATAAACTGCTTGATCATTTGTCTCACAAAATAAAATAAAACACGTTCAAAACAACAACAAGACTCCCAAAAGTTGATGCTAATAACTATTTGCAAGGATCACTCGCATAAGAAGCCAACTAAAATGATCAGATATCATGCCAGTACTCTTAATTAGGATGCCTTGATTATTATAAAAAAATAAAATAAAATAAAAAAATCAGGATGCGTCATAAATTCCTTACGGATTGAAAGCTCAAAAATTTAGCCAAAATGATGAGGTATCATGCCATTAGCTATAATCAAGATGCCTCATAAGTGCTTTTAAAGAATGCAAGTTCAAAACAAGGTTCTAAGACACAGGGGGTGCTGTTGATAGAGTCTGTTTTTGTGTTAAATCCTCTATAATATACTTCAAACTGTATATCTCAGGGAAATTTCAGACAAGTTTATATGAAAAAAAAAAAAAAAAAGTCAACTCTGATGATGCCAAGAATCAACTCAGTAAGCTGCAAGGCCTTCACGTACTTCGGGCGAACCTGCACAAGTAGAAAGAACCTCGAAGGGAGGTACCGGCGTGGTACCGGCCAACGACCCTCCAATGGTTAAGTTAGTATCGCTCCCAACTCTAGAGTGCCAGAGTCGGGGTATAAGCATGCGTACCTCAATTTTGGAAGGCGTGGAAGTATTTATAATAGTAGCAGGGGCCCTTGGCCAAGGCATGCTGGAGAAGATATTACCCTTACCGGAATTACCCCCGAGTAGCGTAGAGTGTAAGATACTTCTTGGGCAAGCAAGTGTGTTGGGCAAGCCATCCCTCTGGGAGTGATCGTGCCGCGCACGACACTTGTCCAAATAGTAGCGTACACGACAAGACTCATTTCCTCAGGGAAGCGTGCGTGGCAAGATAAGCTTTGGGTGCCCCAAGCCTTCCCTGTTGACGATCTCTCCCGTCAACCCATTCAAGGGTTGTGTCGTCAGGGTTTAGTATCCGTCATCATCCCTCGCATCGTCATCCCGCGCAGGGTGCCAACGACTAGTGGGAGTTTTATCCCTATCAGGTGCCCCCTCAGCCCATCAGTCCGTGAACACGTAGGGGACGGACTAATGGGATAATGGTTCTCACTCAATGAGAGAGTTGAATAGATGGGCTGTCATTCAGTAATTAATGCTGGACATTTAATGCAGGGCACGTGTCGTTGACTTAATGTCTGTGTGCAAAGAACGAGGCGTCTCCTCGCCTTCCGTGCTACCCTTCATATATAAACTTCCTTTCTTTCCCTCCATTTTTCACTCTTTATTGAAATCATGAGATCGGAGCGCATCTGTTCACCCAGCAAGAAAAGAATTTAATCCATCAACCTATTCGTCCATCACGTCCTCGCAATCGTCCGTAACACCCTTCAGCAACGAAAATAACCGGTAAGTACTTATCATTGTCTCGTTCACTTTTACTACCGTCAGGTGTCTCTAGGACAGTTGAACTTAGGGTTTTCCGTCATATGTAGGTATTAAATGTCTAGCGCGTCCAGTAATCAATCGTTTGTCCGCGAGGGAGCGGGCTACGATGAAGTTAACCCGTCGGGTCCAAAGGATCCTACAACTTCGAGTGAAGAAAGCTCATCTACCTCCTCCTCTTCTTCGAGTAGTGGTAGGACAGAGAGCAATCTTAGTGACGGGCTAGGGGAAGATGAACAACAAATCCAATCCGTCATAGGCACAGATGGGAAGAGGAAGTTCGCCATGCTCTCGCTATGGACGGTAAATGATTTTATGTCCACCATAAAGGAGTCGCACTTCAAAACACTTAGGAGTAAGTACCAGATACCCGTCAACATACCCATCCGTCTACCCCGCCCAGGAGAGAAGTGTTATTACCACGGGGTCAGGGGCGTCGGGGTCTATGAGCAAATGCTCAAGGCTGGGTTAAGGTTTCCCTTAACTCAGCTACACCGTCATCTCCTTCATTACTTAGGATTGTTCGTCAACCAGGTTTCTCCGATTGCCTGGAAGGTTTTCCTTGGGGTGGAAGTACTGTACGGGTCAATGTCCAAGGAGAAGAAGAGGTTAACAGTGGAGGAGTTCTTCCACTGCTACCGTCCGGTAGAGATTGTAAAATCACGAAGGATGTACAACTTTGTTGCTAGGAGCCCGTTGTTGAGGTTAGTGAGTGATACTCCAGATTCCAATAGGGACTAAAAGTCTAGGTATTTTTTTATGGACGGGGATGAGTGGATGTGTCATCCAGGGGAGATTGAATTTATGCCCGTCGACACAACATGGGGTGTTCTACCCCCGTCTGGTATGCGTCCTTTCATATTCTTTCTTTTTTGTCTGCACAAATTGCACTATTGATTTCTAACCGTCTTCTTTCTTCAGCTCAAGACCGTCCACAAGTGTCACTCGAACAGTGGAGCCTTTTGGAGAAAATCTTCCAAAAGAGTGAGTTGGCGGAAAGATCTTGGGCCACGTTGGTAACCCTTAAGACAATCTGTTGGCACTGTGGCGGACCTGAACCATCCGAGGAGGCACTAAAATACGAGACACAAGTTCGCGCACGTAAGTCCGTCCACTTGAATGCCATTTTTTCTTTCTCTTCTTTTTTTTTTTTTTTTTTTAACTCACGTACCGTCTACCCTTGCAGAAATGGATGAGGCAAAGAGGAGAGCCTTCATTAGGCAACAAGCAGCCGCGAAAAAGAAAGAAGCTCAGGCAGCTGGGACGAACGCGCCCAAACCGTCCTTCCCAAAGAGAAAAACTGACCAAGAGGGGGACCGTCACCCCAAGAAGCCGAAGGCGACGACCAAGACAGTGGTTGGCCTAGAGGCGGAGGTGAAGAAAGTCCCTGTGAAGCATGGCAAGGGAAAGGGCCTCATAACGGGTGGCCCTGTTCCCACTGTCAAGAAGCCACCCGTCCCCCTTCGCGAGGATTCCAAGTATGCCATCGAGAAGCTGTCTTCAATTTTGACGGCAGAGGACTACGAGGATCTTGGAAATCACTCCACGGAGGCAATGGATGAGACGGGCCTTTTCAACCTTGCCCAGGTAAGCAGCTTTCCGTAACCATCAATTCCTTGAAATACATATATATCTTCACCCGTCATGTTGACTTGATATTTTACTTTCTAGGCCGTCGTCATGATGAAGGGCCTAATGGACCGTTGTGTTCATGAAGAGACGGCTCTGAGCCGTCTGTGGGCTAAAGCGACTGCGATGGAGGAGGAACTAGCCCACTTCAAGACCTGGAGGGTGCGCATCGAGAATAAGCTGGCCCTGTCCGAGCAGGAGAGAGGAGAGCTGGAAAAGCAGATAGAGGTGCTGCAGAATGTCCTTGGCGACAAGGAAAAAGAGATTCTCTCCGTCAAGGACTAGCTCCATCAGTCAAGGGTGGATGCTATCAAGGAATATCGTGACTCCGAGGCCTACTTGACGGAGCTGGGCAGCACCTTCGCTGATGGCTTCGACGATGCCATCCATCAGGTGAGGGCCTCCTACCCCGAGCTTGACCTATCCAAGGTGAACATTGACGGGGCTCAAGCTCAGACCTCCGTCCTCGCCGCAGCTTCAGGTAGCACTGACCATGAAGTCCAAGATATTAAGGGTGCCGGAAGCTGGGATGACGAGGCAGAAACAGCCGGTCAGGGTCATGCCGAGGACAAGGTTGAAGATGTACAAGCTGCTGATTTCCCCGTCGAGTGAACTTGTAATTTTTTGTAGGAATATCAATTCTTCATCCGTCATGAACAGTTGCCTTTTATGGCGTTTTAATGTGTATTAAGTTTTTTACCGTCGTGAACAATGTTGCCGTTTAAGGCATTTTTATTAATGCACTTTTTATTTCATACTTGTTCTTGTGTGTATAGCCTGCTTTTACTTTAAGCTTTATGAATGATTTCCTTTGTATGCCTTTTGAGTTTTTGTGAAACCATTAGCTTTATAAGCCATTGGGTTTCAAGCATATTAGCTTTTAGGGCCGTCATCATTTTGGCTTAGTCTTCCTAGCATGTCCTTAGGACAATGTGGTGGATTTTGGGCCCGTCGTCCTTAGAATGCCGTCGTCTTTTAGACTTTGGCTTTTGGGTAATTGCCTTTTTAGGACAATGTGGTGGCTCTTTGGCCCGTCGTCTTTAGAATACCGTCGTCTTTTAGGCATGGGCTTTTGGGCAATTGCTTTTTTAGGACGATGTGGTGGCTCTTGGGCCTGTTGTCTTTAGAATGCCATCGTCTTTTAGACTTAGGCTTTTGGGTAATTGCCTTTTTAGGACAATGTGGTGGCTCTTTGGCCCGTCGTCTTAAGAATACCGTCGTCTTTTAGACTTAGGCTTTTATGCCTTGTAGATTCTTTTTAGATGGTTGGCTTCTAAGCCGTCAGCTTTTGAGCTCGACGCTTTTATGCCTTGTAGATTTTTTTTTAGATGGTTGGCTTCTAAGCCGTCAGCTTTTGGGCTCGACGCTTTTATGCCTTGTAGGATGAAGCCATCAACTTTTACACCGTCAACTTTAATGTTCGACCGGATTTTTTGCTTAGCATTTTTATATCGTTGGTCTCGGGTCGTCGGTCCTTGTACCGTCGACCTTGTACCTCGCAAGTTCTGATGTTCAACACTTGACAAAATATAGAAGAGACTTTGAATAAACCTCTGTGTCTTGCATAATTTTTTAAGAAGGGGGAAACATGCCCTTTGAGTTCCAAAAATACATCAAAGCAGATTACAAGTAAGGGATTGCCATTCCTTCTTACTGGTAGTACTTTCATAGGTGCTCGGCATTCCACGGATGGTGTAGCTTCTGCCCTTCCAGTGTTTCCAAATGGTAGGTGCCCTTCCTTTGACATGCTGTGATCCGGTAGAGTCCTTCCCAGTTGGGGCCGAGCTTTCCTTGGGTGGGGTCTCTAGTGGCGCCTATGGTCTTTCTTAGAATGAGGTCTCCGACCTGGAATTCCCTGTGTCTGACTCGGGAGTTGTAGTGTTTAGCCATACGATCTTGATACCGGGCTAGCCTTTGCTCTGCTACTGCTCTGTCTTCGTCGATCAGGTCGAGCTGTAGGCGCAAGGCCTCGTTGTTCCTGCCTTCATCGTGGGTGCTCACCCCATAGCTTGTGAGTCCTACTTCGGCAGGGATGACTACCTCGCTTCCGTAGGTTAGCCTGAACGGTGTTTCTCCTATAGAGGTCCTTGCCGTCGTCCTGTATGCCCATAATACGCTTGGCAATTCTTCGGGCCATATCGCCTTTGCCCCCTCGAGCCGAGTCTTGATAATCTTAAGCAAGGATCGGTTCGTTACTTCGACCTGACCATTGGCCTGTGGGTGGGCGGGGGAGGAGTAATGATTCTTTATTCCCAGCTGCGAGCAGAATTCTCAGAAGGGACCGTTGTCAAATTGTTTCCCGTTGTCGAAGACTAGTACTCTGGGTATTCCGAACCTACATATGATGGACTTCTAAACGAAGCTTCGTATGTTCTTCTCTATAATAGTGGCCAATGTTTCAGCTTCCACCCATTTCGTGAAGTAGTCTATGCCTACCACCAGGAACTTTAGCTGTCGCATAGCTGTTGGGAATGGGCCCATGATATCTAGTCCCCATTGAGCGAACGGCCATGGGGCCGTCATGGGGGTCAGCTCTTCGAGGGGCTGTCTGATGGTGTTGCTGAACCTCTGGCATTTGTCGCAAACTTTGACATAAGCCTGCGTGTCTTTTTGCATAGTCGGCCAGTAGTATCCTGCCCGGATCAGCTTATGCGCCAATGACCGCGACCTCGAATGATTTTCGCATATTCCTTAGTGTACTTCCCTCATGACATAGTCTGCTTCTTCAGAGCCCAAGCACCTTAGGTATGGGCGACGGAAACCCCTTTTGTACAAGACGTCTTTTATCAATACGAATCTTGCCGCTCGGGCCTTCAGTCTTCTAGCGGGTTCTCTTTCCTCTGGCAGAACGCCATCTTTTAGGTAGGAAATTAAGTGCGTGGTCCAATTGCTTTCGGAGCCTATTTCCTGCACATCGACAGAGTCAATTAGCGAAGAAACCTGCACAAAAGAGAGTACACCATTAATGGTGGCCCCATGTTCCGACGAGGCAGCTTTGGCAAGGCGGTCGGCTTGCTCATTTTCTTCTCTAGGGATCTGGACTATTTCTGCCTTCAGCTCGTCCACCCTTCTCTTTGTTTGATAGAGGCATTTTTTCATTTTGTCGCCTCTGCATTCTTAGTCTCCATTTACTTGGTTGACGACAACCTGGGAGTCGTAGGAGACTATTACCCGGGCTGCTCCTGCTGCCTTGGCGAGGTCCAACCTAGTTATCAAAGCTTCATACTCTTCCTCGTTGTTGGTGGTGGGGAAGTCCAGGCGGATCATACATTCGATTTGATCTCCCTCGGGGGAGTGAAGTACGACACCTACTCCACTGGCCTGTATAGTTGACAACCCATCTGTGTATATACTCCACGGAGGGCAGTCGCTTGCCCCCTAGTCAACTCTGCTGGTGAACTCGGCTATGAAGTCTGCAACTGCCTGCCCTTTGATGGCGGTGCATGGGCTGTAGCGAATGTCGAACTCGGACATCTCTATTGCCCATAAGGCCAGGTGACCAGCGGCTTCGGGATTGTGCATTGCCCGCCGTAGGGGCTTGTCGGTTAAAACGACAATCGTGTGGGCTTGGAAGTACGGCTTGAGCTTTCGTGCCGCAGTAATCAAGGCGAAGGCGAGTTTCTCCATGGGCAGATACCTTTCTTTTGCTCCCTGAAGCACCCGACTGGCGTAGTACACGGGCTTCTGGACCCCGTCTTCCTCTCTGATCAAGGCCGCGCTGACGGCCGCTGGGGAGACAGCTAAGTAGAGGAAGAGTTCCTCTCCTGGCTGCGAAGGACTCAGCAATGGTGGTGATGAGAGGTAGGTCTTGAGTTCTTCGAACACCTTTTGGCATTCATCCGTCCACTCGAAGGTTTTCTTCAGCGTGCGGAAGAACGGAAGGCACATTTCCGTTGCTCTTGACACGAATCTGTTCAGGGCGGCCACTTTTCCATTTAAGCTTTGTACCTCTTTTGTATTCTTCGGGGGGGCCATCTCCATTATAGCTCGGATCTTGTCCGGGTTGGCCTCGATGCCTCTCTGGGACACCATGAAGCCGAGGAATTTTCCTGCAGTCACTCCGAACGCACATTTTGACGAGTTGAGTTTCATGTCATAGGAGCGGAAGGTACCGAATGTTTCTTCGAGATCCCTCAAATGGTCCTCCTTCTGTCGGCTCTTCACTAGCATGTCGTCGACGTACACTTGAACATTTCTTCCTATCTGGTTGGCGAACATCTTGTTCATAAGTCTTTGATAAGTGGCGCCTGCGTTCTTCAGTCCGAACGGCATTACCTTGTAGCAAAATAGTCCCCGGCTGGTGATGAACAAGGTCTTCTCTTGATTAGCCTCGTCCATCCGGATCTGGTTGTACCCTGAGAAGGCGTCCATAAAGCTCAGAAGCTAGTGCCGGGCCGTAGAGTCTACCAGTGTGTCGACTCGAGGGAGGGGGTAGCTGTCTTTGGGGCACGCCTTATTCAGGTCTGTGAAGTCTACACACATCCGCCACTTCACGCTGGCTTTCTTGACCATCACCACATTAGCCAACCAGTCGGGGTAGTATACTTCCCGGATGAAGCCTGCTTCTCTCAACTTGCCGACTTCTTCTGCTACCGCTCGGTCTCGCTCAGGGGTGAACACCCTCTTCTTCTGCCGTATGGACCGGTAGGTAGGTGACACGTTCAGCCTGTGCACTATAACTGACGGGTCGAATCCCGGCATGTCCTCATGACTCTAGGCAAATACATCTTGGTTTTCTCTGAGGAAAGCCACGAGGGCCTGGCGAGCCGCAGGGCCGTTGAGAGCACCGATCCTGGTGGTTCTGTCAGGCCTGGACTCGTCGAGCATTATTTCTTCGAGTTCCTCCATAGGTTCTGCCCCCGTTCTCTGCTCTATGTTCATCGTTTGTAGTTGGCCATTCATTTCTACCATCGCGACGTAGCATTCTCGCGCGGCCACTTGGTCTCCCCATAACTCCCCTATCCCGTGCTCGGTAGGGAACTTGACCTTTAAGGCATAGGTCGAGGTCGCAGCCTTCTAGGCGTTAAGAGTGGGTCGTCCGATGATTGCGTTGTAGGCGGAGGAGCAATCGACGACGAGGAAGGTAACGTCCATAGTGACCTGCCGAGGGTATTCCCCGATAGTTACAGGTAACATAATCGAGCCGAAGGGGTATACTCTAGTCCCCCCGAATCCGGTGAGTGGGGCCTTGGTAGGGACCAAGCGTTCTTTGTCGATCCGCATCTGTTGGAACGCCGGATAGTAAAGGATATCCGCGGAGCTTCCGTTGTCGATTAAGACCCGGTATGTGTTATAGTCTCCTATCCGGATGTTGACGACAAGGGCGTCGTCGTGCGGATGATGAAGGTGTTGGGCGTCTCCTTCTGTGAACTCCATAGTGGGGCTGTTGATTCGTGGCTTCTTCTGGACAAAGCTTGCAGCCTGAACATTCTGAATTGTTCTGAGGTGGGACTTCAGAGCCTTCTTTGTTGAACCGGCGGCTGATGTACTCCCCACGATCATCCTTATGTCCCCTATAGGTGGTCTTGGACGCTCATTGTCCCGATGGGAGACCTGTTCCTGTCGAGGTGCTTCTGCCCTTTCTCTGCTGATGAACCTCTACAGCTTCCCTTGCCTAATCAGGGCTTCAATCTGCTGCTTCAAATCGTAGCAGTCGGCGGTGTCGTGGCCGTAGTCTCGATGGAAGCGGCAATATTTGTCTTTGGGACGTCTGTCTGGGTTCCCCTTTAACTTTCCCGAAAACGTCAAGGACCCGTCGTCCTTGATCTGCATCAGGACCTGATCGACCGGAGCCGTCAATGGGGTGTAGCTTGTGAATTTCCCGGTAGGGGGCTTCGGGCGTCTATTGTCTCGGCCTTCTCCTGTCCGAGGCGCCTTTCGCCCCTTATCTTGTCGTGTGTCTTCCTGTCTCTCCCTTTTCCGGGGAGGCTTCTCTTCCCGGGTTAGTAATGCATCTTCCACATTCATATACTTTGTTGCCCTGTAAAACACATCCGACATAGTCTTCGGGTCATTTTTGTATAAAGAGAACAAGAATTTACCCTTCCGCAGCCCATTTGTGAATGCGGCGACTTGTATCCTATCGTCCGCTTCATCGATCAAAAGCGCCTCTTTGTTGAAACAGGCTATGTAGGATCTCAGCGTCTCATCCTCCCACTGCTTAATGTTCATCAAGCACGCGGTGGATCTTTTGTGCCTGTGTCCCTCAATGAACTGCGAGGCAAACTGAGCGCTCAGCTCTCTGAAGGTGTCGATAGAGCCGGGCGCCAATCTGCCGAACCAGGTCCTTGCAGAGCCTTTTAGCGTCGCTGGGAAGGCCTGGCACATGATTTCGTCCGGTGTGCTGTGTAAGTGCATCAATGTCTTGAAGGACTCCAAATGGTCCAGTGGATCCTTGGACCCATCGTAGCTTTCCACCTGGGGCATGCGGAACTTTGGTGGCGTTGGGAACAAGATGATGGGTGTGGTAAAGGGGGAGTCCGTTCGGTGGACGAGGTCGTCGAGGTCGCTGGATACTCTTCCTTTGAGGGCGTTCATCATGAAATCTATGCATACCTTCATCACCTGCATCTCCGCGGCAATGTGGGACGGGATATTGCCATCGGCCGATGGACGGTTCATCTCCTATCCTTCGGATCGGCTCAAGGCATTGCTTCCCTCAGGGCCTCCATAGTTCCTCTCCTCGGCACTGCTTTCCTCCTGGTTCTCTCCTTGGTTGTCAAGCATCGCATTCCTCCGTTGTAGCTATTCTTCCAAGTCGTTGTTACGTTTTGTGAGGCATTCCACCGCAGCTGCCAGAGTTTGGACCTGCCTCTCGAGTGTCGTGGTGCGCTGTTCATTACCTTGATCGTTCATGGTGGTTGTCCTTGAACGTGTGAGTACCATGCAACTCTTTGTCCGGAAAGCACGAAACACAGTCTATGTGTCTTCCCACAGACGACGCCAACTGATGATGCCAAGAATCAACTCAGTAAGCTGCAAGGCTTTCACGTACTTCGGGCGAACCTGCACAAGTAGAAAGAACCTCGAAGGGAGGTACTGGAGTGGTACCGACCAACGACCCTCCGATGGTTAAGTTAGTATCGCTCCCAACTCTAGAGTGCAAGAGTCAGGGTATAAGCATGCGTACCTCAATTTTGGAGGGCGTGAAAGTATTTATAATAGTAGCAGGGACCCTTGGCCAAGGCATGCTAGAGAAGATATTACCCTTACCGGAATTACCCCCGAGTAGCGTGGAGCGTAAGATACTTCTTGGGCAAGCAAGTGTGTTGGGCAAGCCATCCCTCTGGGAGCGATCGTGCCGTGCACGACACCTGTCCAAATAGTAGCGTACGCGACAAGACCGATTTCCTCAGGGAAGCGTGCGTGGTAAGATAAGCTTTGGGTGCCCCAAGCCTTCCCCGTCAACGGTCTCTCCCGTCAACCCATTCAAGGGTTGTGTCGTCAGAGTTTAGTGTCCGTCATCATCCCTCGCACCGTCATCCCGCGCAGGGTGCTGGCTTCTAGTGGGAGTTTTATCCCTATCAAACTCCATGCTCCAATACACATAGAACCACCCTATACTCCAATACACACTATCACGGCACATCGAATCAAGGACCTTAAACCATTGTCTTCTTCGTAAAGAGTTTTTTCATCTGTAATAGAAAAGTATCAAACAAGATTGGGGTATTTTCAGGGTAATATTACTTCAGCAATTAAAAATTCCAACACAATGTAAACAATCCAGAAAATCTTTAATATATTCAAAGCCTCAAAACCATCTATTTGAATTGGTATACTTTAGCTGATGAGAAATCAAAATTTTCCAATAAACGATATAATATTATCCAACTAGCAACAAATAATTCGATTGAAGCAAACCAGCAATGAGTAAGCATAATAATATCATATAAACAAAAAAACAAACCAAAAAAACTTCTCCTTTATTATTTTCTCACCAATCAAACAACAGGGAAAAACAAAGGCAAAGTAGAGTTCAAGCTAAAATCTAACAGTTTTCTCAAAACCCAAATGCCAAAAACATAAATCAGATAAAGAAACAAGCTGAGAGAGTACAAAAATGGATGAGGTAGCACTGTGTTGGGTCAGAGGAGATCATTTGTGACATATCAAGGAAATGGTCATGTTTCTTCACACTTTGTCGGCGTCATTGGGTCACGACGGAGGAGGTCGACATCCGAGCTTCTTCTATTTTTATGGGTTCGGGTTTGTGTTTTGGGAGAGTAACAAGGTTGAAAGGGTGAAGGGGATATGAGAAGTGAAGAAAATGGTGGGGAATAAGGGTTCCGCGGGTAGGCTAACAGAAGGCTCAAACCAAGTGCTCAGGTATGGGTCCCACAAAAAGTAGAAATATTTGAGTGATGTGAAGCTAAAAACAATGTGCCAAACGTGTGGGGTTTAGGAAATTGGGGTATTTTAAGTGATAAGTGATGAGTGATGGTTTTTTTAAAACCAAACAGCCCCTAAGAATTCTTAGATACTCTTAGATCACGAAAATGATATTTTCTCCTCTCACATCTATATATATAATAATAGATAAAATAAAGAGAAAATCCAAGTAGATTTCAAATTAAAACTCAATTAGAGTCTAATTTTGCGCCACGTGTCCCTACTAATCTAAGTTTTTTTTTTTTTTTTTTTAATTTTGTGTCAAGTGAGTTAATTCAATATAAAAATTGGATTTCAATTTTAGTTTAATTTTGCGACATGTGCCCCATTTAATCTATGTTTTTTAATTTTTGTGCCAAATGAGTTAATTTAGTGTAAAAAAACGAGAAGTCCAATATAAGTAAACCATCAAAAACATAATTTTTGAATGATTTTATATTTATGACCCTTTTTTTTTTTTTTTTTTTGTAGAACTGAAAAAGGTAAAATTGAAAGAAAATCCAACTAGAATTCAAATTAAAATTCAATTAGAGTCTAATTTTGCGCCGCGTGTCCCTATGAATCTAAGTTTTTTAATTTTTGTGTTAAGTGAGTCAATTCAATGTAAAAATTAGATTTCAATTTGAGTTTGATTTTGCATCTAACCTAAGTTTTTTAATTTTTGTGCCAAATGAGTTAATTTAGTGTAAAAAACGAGAAATCCAATATAAGTAAACCATAAAAAAATAATTTTTGAATGATTTTATATTTATGAACCTTTTTTTTTTTTTTTTGTAGAGCTAAAATCAATTCAAGTTTATAAGTCATATATATATATATATATATATCTGTATATATAATAATAGGTGATATTGAGAGAAACTCAAATTAGAATTTCAATTCTGCACCATGTGTCATAAATTATTTATTCTTAAAGATTTTTATTTCTTAATTTTAAAATCAAATGTGAGACTACATCATAAATATTCATCCAAATGAGTTATCACTACAAGAAAAGAGTCTGCTAGAGAGGGTAAAATACCCTCGCAAAAATTCAAATATCGTCATAAAAGGTTATTAGCGAGGCATTACGGCCCTCGAAGACCGTCATATTTGCTCTTATTACTAAAAGAGATTTTGCGACCATATCTTCGCAAATAGATAATTTACGAGGGCAATCCACTATCATTATTGAACAAATTTGCCCTCACAAATATATTACTAAACGACAAGAAAAGTCAACGACTTATTTTTAGCAATGAGAAGCAGTTGCCGTTAACAATTATCTGTGAGGACTTTCATACCCTCACAATTAATTATTTGCAAATTCCAAATTGAAGACATACTTTTTAGAGACAAATAGTGTCGTCGTTAATATTTATTTGTGAGGGCTTTTGACCCCTCACAATTAGTTAGAAATAACAGTGGCGACGTTAAGCTGTCACTCAAAATGTTTTTGCAAGGGGTTAAGTGGCGTCGCTATTTTATAAATTGCGAGAGACTTTGTCGTCACTATAAAGTTATTTATTCTGTGATAATATCTTATATAATATTTTAAATATTTTATTATATATTTATTTTTAATTTATTTTATATCATTTTTGTTTAACTATCCTGTTACAATAGTACATTGATTACTAAAAATTGATCCATTGAAACATAAAAATTCTTATAAGTTCAAACTTTAAAATATAGAATATACAAAGAAATCCTGAAATTAAACCATGACATAAAAATATTGTTTTAAACAACTAGAATTATGAAAAGATCTATATTAGTTTTCCTCTAGGTCACCCTCTAAGTTGCTTTCAACCTCCATGTTATTGTTTGAGTTGTCCTCTTCATCTCTACTAGTACCATCCTTAAAAAAAAGGCATTAAACATGAGTTAAAATGAAACAATTAAAGTGAATTTGTATTTGTATCAATGTTTCAATAAATAATTGCACATATTACTATATCAAATATATCATAAACAACAGTAATAACTTTTTTTTTAATTTAACAATAATAATAACTTAATTTGATTACTTAAACCACTATCAAAATTAAATATAAATTAAAATAATATAACAATTGTGAAAAATGTAAACCACAAATAATGGTTAGAGAGAGTGCAAGAGAGATAGAGAGAATTTATAACATGTATTTCATTTATACTCATCCCTCATTCTCCATCTATCCATCCATTTATCCACCATCTTTTTCCAGAAGGGTGTAGAGATGAAGGAATAACCATTCTTGTAACAGTCTTCTTTCTTTGTGTACTTCTTAAAAATAGGATTTTTAATGTGAAACATCCAATCAAAATAGTGGTGTTTCACATATTCCACAAATGCCTTCTTAGGGCATCCATTAATTGGACCCTTATATGTTTTGGAACTTTTAGTGGAATTTAATTTCAATATGGTTTACCTTAATACCAGATATTGCAGTCCATAACACATTATCCCAATTCCTTATCACAATAAAGGAGTGATTAACCTGCAAAATAAGAGTATAATATATATAAAAATGTTATCAATGTACTTACAAACGTAAGTACTGTAATCTTTATTTTATTAAGATCAACCAATCTAACATGTTTCTTTCTTTAGAAATGAAGATGCATAGACTAAAAATAAAGGCAATAAGTAACACCATTAACAAATGGAAAATTCCTTAAAAAATATGTGCAAGGCATTCCTATCAAACCAAACATGTGTGCATTGTAAAGGAACGCCTAACAAAAAAGGCACAAGAGAGTTCATTTATCTAGTATTGATTGCAATCATTGTAGTCAAACCAAGAAGACTATAGGAAGAACTGAAATTACAAAGCTAAAATATGAAAAGAGAAACAAAGAGGGAGAGCGAGTCTGATTACCTGTAATATTAGCTGCCTCCCCACAATTAAACCCTTAATTTCCAAAATCAAAGGGATGTAATAGGTATTCTCATTTAATAACAGCAACAAGAGTCACCATTACAATTCCAACCTCAAACTACCATATTAAAACTGAAAGGTTTCTCAAGATGACTGAACCCTGTATGATAGGCTCTTGGGAAAGTGACAACAAATTCCCCAGCATTTTGCACTAACCTGATTTGATGCAATTGATAGAGTAAGAGACATAGATATAAATTCACGCCATACCTAAGATAATGAATGCATATCACAAGCAACTATAAACAAGGATGCTGTAATGGATTGCAAAGAATATTTTCAATGTGCAATCAATGTGATTTTATTCTCTTTCAACCAATATTTCAACTTCTACCGTTAATCAGGTTGAAATTTGAGGTTAGAGGAATCAGAGCAAATGTTAATCCTAAGCTAATAACATCATTAGCTATTCAAGCCATTAAATGTGATTCAAAATTTCATCTTATACGTGCTAAAACAAAACATTGAGAAGCAAAACAGGAACACAAATCACAAGCTCACCTGCAACACGGAACCCCTGCACTGATAAATACTTCAAGTGACATCACTGTGGTCTTCTCCCCCAAAGTTGCAAAAGTAACTGACCAAAGATAAATGAACAATATGCTTAGTAGATTATAATGTATAAAGAAGCATACAAAGCAACTTAACTCCTTTACGAAATAAAGAAATTAACCAACCCTTAATAAAACATATTAGCTTTAAAGGTTAGAGAAACATAAAATGAAATATTCTTCTTCCAATTTGTTGAAACAAGTTAGTTTAATTGCTAAACTCTTTTAAGCAATCTAACTAACATGACCCTAAGGACAGAGTGATCTCTTTGTCAACCTAGACTTTCCAAAACATTCTTAATCAGTCATAAACATTGAAATACAACAATTTCCAATGAAATTTCACACACATACACGTGCACACAATCAGGGTAATGTCTATGTCAATCCATATCCTTTCTAAAACATTCTGCATCTGCTCTAAACAACCAAGTTTATCAATTTGCAACGGAATTTCACACACACACGCGCGCACATAGAAACAAGTTAGGTTAATAGCTTAAAGGACAAAACAAGTTAGTTTCTCTGCTTAACTCCTTTAATTGCTTAAAGTAGTTAACCAACTGTTATCAAAACAAGTTCGCTTCGAAGGTTTGAGAATCATCGAATTAACTATTATCCTTTGAATTTGTCAAAACAAGTCATTTTAATTGCTTAAATCCTTTAACCAATCTAAATAACTTGACCCCACAAGAATAGAGTAATCTCTTTGTCAATGCAGGATGGGAGTGAAGATCCATCATTCGGTCCCACATTGCCCCATTGTCATCATTAAAAAAAAGTGATATTTAACTTGAAAACGGCAAAAATCTACTCCGTGAAGTTGTTAGCATTTTCGAGTAAGAAACTAGATAATCATGCTTCCCTTCACAAATCAGATCAATGATTCAATAGCCAATACAAAATTTAAGAACACCAAAATTTGCAACATGAATGGATAGTGTGCAAAAGCAAAACCAATCCAACTAAAATCTAGCAAAATAACTTGAGGAATTTGAGAAAAAACACTCACAAAATTTGAGAGAAATTCAAATATCTAACATAAACCCTTACCCACCCAAGAACCACCTAAGAATTTAGAAATCACCACCAGCATCATAAGCACCCATCTCAAACACATCACAGATCATATCTCCAACCAGCAACCCACCAAGCAATCCATTAGTGATCATTCATTAATTAACAAAAAAAATTAAAAAAAAAACCTTAAGAAAGAAAAGAAGAACTTACAGTGAGTGTGGGTTTAATAGATGATCTAATGAAGAAGATCAGATCGGTGGCAGTGGGTGGTGGCTGAGGTGAGAGAGAGTAGATCTATGGCAGCGACAGCTACAGCTAGGGTGATGTCAGTGGCAGTGGTGGTGGTTAGGGCTAGGGAGTGGTGGTGGCTAGGGGCAGTGGAGATGTGAGAGAGAGAGCTCGACGATGGTGAGAGAGAGCTCCACATGGTGAAAATGAAAATGGGTTAGAGAGAAAAAAAAAAAAAAAAAAGAAGGAAAAAAAAAGGAGTTGGATGGGAAATGAAAAAAGGGTTTTTAACTTTTAAGAGCTTGAGAAGTGGGAGCCGAATGAAAAGAAAGAAAAAAAGGTGGGAAATGATGGATAGGAGGAATTTTTTGCAGCAATGAAAAATTTGGGGGGAAACATATAGCGATGTTTTCTGGAACATGTTTATGCAACACATAGATTAATTATTAAAATAAAATGAAATAAATTAGATACAATTCACACATTTGAATAGTTGGCCAAAAATAGATAATAAAAAAATATTAATCATCTTAAGTCACATGTTAAAATAAAAACAATATGCAATCCCCACAATGAGCTAAATCATATACAATAAATTAAAATTTTCAAACTTAAGGGCTCTTGGCATTTGATCCGGGGAGAACTCATTTCATAATAGGTCTACAATTAAATTTCACTGGCTTATGAAATCATGAAGGAGGTCTCTTTTTGGGTAATCGCTTAGTTCAATCCTCATTAATTGACAAATCACATCATTCACTACAGAATGATGGCATCTTGATGGTGGCTAGGAGTCTCTCCAAAATGTGACTGCAACTTGGGAAATGTTGGGATTTTCATTCAATCTTAACGTCACTCTTGGTTGTCACATGTTTTTCAAAACGGTTTTCAAACTAAAACATTTTTTTTCCTTTAAAATCAAAATAATGAATATCTTGACACATGTATCGTTCTTGGTGCAAGAAAAATAGATTTTAAATGAAATATATTATAATATAAAAATATTAAATAAACATTAATTTAATTAATATATAAGTATAAAAAATACCCCATTTCAAGTTACACTTAACGTATCTCTAAAAAATGTTACACTACCTAATAACTTATTACTGAGTTCATATTTTGAAAATCCAACAGTTGGATTTCATGTTCTATATGTTCTTAACATGTATACCAATTTTCATGCCAATCGAATGTAATTTATCATTTGATCTATAAACCCATCTTTTATACATTATTTTAAACTACAAAAATTTTAATCTAAAAAATTGATTGATGACATCACTATTGATATTTGATCACCTTAAAATTTTGTAAGCATGAAAAATATATGAATATAATGTAATCTAATGTTATATTTTTCATAATTCACATCGAATTAAGAAATATAGGTTGGGTTCAAACTACACTTAAAGTAATTCTGAAAAATATTATACCACCCAATAACTTATTATTGAATTCATATTTTGAAAATTCAACCGTTGGATTACATGCTCTACATGTTATTAACATGCATGTCAATTTTCATGCCAATCGGATGTCATTTACCATTTGATCTTTAAATTTATCTTTTATGCATTATTTTAAATTACAAAAACTTGAATTTAAACAATTGATTGATGGCATGACAATTAATATTTGATCACCTTAAAATTTTATAAGCATGAAAAATATATGAGGATAATGTAATCTAACGGTAGATTTGTCAAAATTCACTTCAAATTAAGAAAAATAGAGTTAGGTTCAAGTTACACGTGTTGTAATTTTAAAAAATATTACATCTTCCAATAACTTATTATTGAATTCATATTTTAAAAATCCAACCATTGAATTACATGCTCTATATGTTCTTAACATGCATGTCAATTTTCATGCTGATTAGATGTAATTTACCATTTGATTTATAAACTTATCTTTTATGCATTATTTTAAACAACAAAAACTTGAATTTAAACAATTGATTGATGACATGACAATTAATATTTGATTACCTTGAAATTTTATAAACATGAAAAATATATGAAAATAATGTAATCTAACAGTAAATTTGTCTAAATTCACATCGAATTAAGAAATATAGAATTGGGTTCAAGTTATACGTGTTGTAACTCTAAAAAATGTTTCATCACCCAATTACTTATTATTGAATTCATATTTTGAAAATTTAACCATTAGATTACATGCTCTATATGTTCTTAACATGCATGCCAATTTTCATGTCAATCGAATATAATTTACCATTTGATCTATAAACTTATCTTATATGCATTATTTTAAACTACAAAAACTTGAATTTAAATAATTGATTGATGACATGACAATTAATATTTGAATGCCTTGAAATTTTATAAGCATGAAAAATATATGAAAATAATGTAATCTAATGGTAGATTTGTCAAAATTCACATCGAATTAAGAAATATAGAGTTGAGTTCAAGTTACACGTGTTGTAACTCTAAAAAATGTTACATCACTTAATAACTTATTATTGAAATCATATTTTGAAAATCCGACCAATGGATTACATGCCTGATATGTTCTTAACATGCATGTCAATTTTCATGCCAATCAGATGTAATTTAACATTTGATCTATAAACTCATCTTTTATGCATTATTTTAAACTATTAAAACTTGAATCTAGACATTTGATTGATGATATGACTATTTATCTTTGATCACCTTGAAATTTTGTAAGCATAAAATATATATGAAGATAATGTAATCTAACGGTAGATTTGTCTAAATTCACATTGAATTAAGAAATATAGGGTTGGGTTCGAGTTACACTTGACGTAACTCTAAAAAATGTTACATCACCTTATAACTTATTACTGAATTCATATTTTGAAAATCTAACCGTTGGATTACATATTTTATATGGTCTTAACATGCATGCTAATTTTCATGCCTATCGAATGTAATTTACCATTTGAAAGTTCAAATAGCATATAAAACACTATGAACGTTTAGACCCCCAATTTACAAATTACCAATTCAAGCTTTAAAACAAACGATAAACGTGCGGAAGATGAACTAAAGCTTAAAATAGAATTGAAAAACAATCTAAGTCAAATAAAATCACATCCATAACAAAAATTAAATGACAAAGATAAAGGGAAGAAAGATGCAAACACAAGGACAATATAAGACATGTTATCGAAGAGGAAACCGAAGACCTCGGCGAAAAACCTCTCCGCCGCCCTCCAAGTGGTCAAATGATCCACTAAAGAATATAGTTGAGATACAAAGACAGCAATAGACCCTCCAAGCCTAATCTACCCAGGTACCTAAGCCCTCCAAGATTCTTACTCTAACGAGGTTACGCCGAACCTATTTCTTCTTTAGCTTCCCGGATCCCGCTACTAGTCCATAGCATCAACCAATAAGAATTGGTTCCTTCCTAACTGCTTCCCAAAACATCTAAGAGCCTACTCACTGATATTGGTATGGTGAAAAAAGAATTTGGCTAAAGAACCTCTCAAGAATCTACAATGGAGAGGAAGAGAGTAGAGGAATTTGAAGAGACACAAGGTAAAGATTGTGCATGAGTCAATCTTGTTTTTCTCTAGGGTTTCTCTCTCAAAATTTTCTCTAGAAGCTCTCTACATTTCGTGGATATAAGGGGTATATATACTGGTGGGTGTTTGGAATGCAAAGAGACAGATTTTACAAAATAGAGTTGGCTGGCAGCTTGGCCTCACAGCTTGACTGAGTCACGAGTTCAAGCCATGAACAAACTGAAAGGCCAGACTGGAATTTTTTTCCTGTAGTTCGACAGCTGGCATGACGGTTCAGATTCTAGCACCTTTCCAGTCATGAGCTACCCGCGAGATCCAGTCGCAAGTTCTCTGCACGCTTCTCTCGTGTGCAATATCTGGCAACTTGCCAGTCGCGAGACACCAGCAAGGTCCAGTCGTGAGTCCTTGTTCTGCAGTACAGTCTTGAGCAATTCTTCACACTCTCTCATACACTACCCTTACATGATTTCCACCTAAATACAGGGTTTCTAAATTCTGAAAATACAAGCAAATTGACACGGAATAAAGCCAATAAAATGGTTGATAAAATTCAACCTTACACCATTTAATTTATAAACTCGTCATTTATACATTAGTTTAAACTACTAAAACTTGAATCTAGACAATTTATTGATGACATGACTATTAATCTTTGATCACCTTGAAATTTTGTAAGCATGAAAAATATATGAAGATAATGTAATCTACCGGTAGATTTGTCAAAATTTACATTGAATTAAGAAATACAGGTTTGGGTTCAAGTTACACTTGATGCAATTCTAAAAAATGTTATACCACCCAATAACATATTATTGAATTCATATTTTAAAAATCCAACCTTTAGATTACATGCTCTATATGTTTTTAACATGCATGCCAATTTTCATGCTAATTGAGTGTAATTTACCATTTGATCTATAAACTTATCTTTTATGCATTATTTTAAACTACAAAAATTTGAATTTAAAAAATTGATTGATGACATGACAATTAATATTTGATCACCTTGAAATTTTATAAGCATGAAAAATATATGAAAATAATGTAATCTAACGGTGGATTTGTCAAAATTCACATTGAATTAAGAAATATAGAGTTGTGTTCAAGTTACACATGTTGTAACTCTAAAAAATGTTACATTACCTAATATTTTATTATTGAATTCATATTTTGAAAATCCAACCGTTGGATTACATGCTCTATATGTTCTTAACATGTATGCCAATTTTAATGTCAATCGGATGTCATTTACCATTTGATCTATAAACTTATCTTTTATGCATTATTTTAAACTACAAAAACTTGAATTTAAACAATTAATTGATGACATGACAATTAATATTTGATCACCTTGAAATTTTATAAGCATGAAAAATATATGAAGATAATGTAATCTAACAGTAGATTTGTCAAAATTCATATCGAATTAAGAAATATGGAGTTGGGTTTAAGTTACACACGTTGTAACTCTAAAAAATGCTACATCACCCAATAACTTATTATTGAATTCATATTTTGAAAATCCAACAATTGGATTACATTTTCTATATGTTCTTAACATGCATACCAATTTTCATGCCAATCGAATGTAATTTACCATTTGATCTATGAACTCATCTTTTATGCATTATTTTAATGGGAAGAAATTTTTATTCACTTTTGAGAGAGAGAGAGAGAGAGAGAGAGAGAGAGAGAGAGAGAGAGAGAGAGAGAGAGAGAGAGAAAGGAAGAGTACAAAAGATTGAAATTCTTGAATTTTAGGCTACCATTTTGAAGTTGAAAGTGCTATCATTTTTTTTATGGGTACAATTTTTTAGAAAATAAAGACAGACCTTTCTTATATAGAATGGATATAAAAGGTTTTTTTTTTTAACTGTAAACAAAAGATTCATCTAAAAAATACAAAGTTCTATATGTTTATGCATTTCTTTTTATTTTTCTTTGAATTTTAGAATAACTTTTATTACAAAAAAAAATATTTTAATGATTTTTTGTAAAGGTCAATCTTGGCCCTCACAAATAATTTAGTATTAGTAAGGGCATATTTTTTACCCACACAAAAAATAAACTTTTTGTAAGAGATTTTTATTGTCCCTCAAATAATTTGGTGGGAATATTTCCCTCCAAAAATTTTGATATTTTAATGATTATTTATGAAGGTCGATCCTAGTCCTCACAAATAATTTAGTATTAGTGAGAGTTTTTTTTAATCATCACAAATAATATACTTTTTGCGAGAGATTTTTAATTGTCCCTTACAAATAATATGAAGGGAAAATTTCCCTTCAAAATATTAGTATTTGTGACAACTATAACACATAATTGCGACAGCTTTTTTTGTTGGTTACAAATATTTCACATTTTACCAAGTATTTGTGAGGGCTTTATTTTGCCATCATAAATAAGATTTTTTGAGAAGGCTTTTTGGGTCCGTTAAAAATTCTTGGTCGCTAATAGGCTTTTTTTTTTTTTTTTTTTTTTTGTAGTGCATTAAGTACAAAAACTAAAGAATCTAGAATAAATAAATCATAAAAAAAAAATAAAAATAAAAATAAAAGTGCTTCACAATAATAAATAAATAAATAAACATAGACAATTTATATTTGATACCTAATAATATCCTTACAAATTTTTTTAAAGAGTTAACAAAATATAAAAATGACTATCAATAGTATTTAAATTATGAGATTAAATTTTTTAAGGACGTGGTGTAAAACCCATGTTTTACCACTCCAATCCCAATATGCCACATCATCTTATTACATATTTAAAAATAAATACAATTATACTCAATCAATTCTAATACCCATATATAAATCCAACCAAATTGGGAATTTATTAAGATGTTATTAGGTGTGATAAGATGTATTAAATTTTAAGTAAAATACTAATGTGTCAATCACATTTTGGATGGTGTAAAATATGAGTTTTACACTCTGTCCTTATGAGTTTTTTTTTTTTTTTTTTGGATTTAGTATCATAATTTTTCTTTCATCACAATTTGAAAAAATAGATAGAAAATTTTATTTCAAAGAGAATAGGATTCATTTTCCAATTAGAAGCTTTTGTGTGTTTATTTAAATCCAATTGATGATGTAATAGTTATCAAAAAAAAATTGAAAATGTAATAAATCCAAAAAAATGATTATAAATAATTTAAAAAAAAAACATGGGATATTTTAGTCTGACACTTTTTTTTTTTTTTAACGTGAGTTAGTTTTTCCTTACTGTATTGGAGGGGCAGTTATTTTCTTTCAAACATCAGTAGTGGGAAGTTCTTTTTTTGAGAAGAAAAGTGGGGAAGTTTTATTGTACATTCTATTTAGAAAAGGTGGGGAAGGTAAATACGTGGGGAGTTTTTTAAGCTATTGAGGAAAAGTAGGAATTTATTAGAGGTAGGAAGACATTTCAACGTAAAAGTAAGAATTTATTATTTTTGTCAATTTACTATTTTAACCCCATTTTTTAAGTTTTAGGTAAGGGTATTTTTTATTATAATAAAAAGCAATAACTAACTTTCTTTTGTCAATTTACTATTTTAACCCTATTTTTAAGTTGTTGGTTAATTAATTTAGGGGTATTTTTGATAGTGATGATGCCGAAATATATCGTCAGTAAGCTACAAGGTCCTCACGTACTCGAAACAACCTACACAACACAAAACAGGAAGACTTCAAGAGGGTACCAGTGTGGTACCGGCCAAAGACCCTCCGAAAGTTAAGTCAGAGAGTGCTCACAACCCTAAAGTGCTAGAGTTTGGGGAAATTATGCGTACCTTGCTATCTGAGGGCCTTTGGGTTTTTATAGTAGCGTAGAATCGACCTTCGTTTCTTGTGTAGGAAGTCTTTTCTTTATAGGGTTGTTATTATTGGGCGTATACTACGGAATCTTCCTCATGTTTGGATTCTATTCTTATTAGGATTCTATAAATTAGGACTCTATGTGAGACACAAGTTGTTTCCATTTATAATCCTTGGAGATTACTAAAACAGTGGATGCCACGTGGCCTTTAAATCCGTCCACCTTATGTCCGTTCACCCTTGATCCGTCCAGCATTAGTCTACCAGTTTAAGTCATCGTTATGTCTATTAAAATGTACCCATCATATCAAACTTTATCCTCATCAGCTGCCCTCTCATGCCATGATGGGTTCGTGACCTCTAGGGGGACGGACCCGTGGAGTGACGGTTCAATTTGTCCCCCAAGAGATAGACCTAGCTTGACAGGCTGACTTAGGCTCATTAATATTGGGTTATTAATATTGCAGGACACGTGTCATCTACTTAGTGGCTGTTCTTTAGGAACGAAGCGTCCCTTCGTCTTTTGTGCCATTCCCTCTATATAAACTTGCCTCTCCATTCCTCATTTTCCATAGAAATCATATGATTAGAGCACTACAGTCATCCTTGTTAGATAATCATACTGTCTAGTTAGTTCATCCATCATCTGATCCCTTCAGCTACACATTCACAATTGGTAAGCACTCTTGTCATTTACTTAATGAACTGTTATTCATTTTTGTACCACCGTCACCTATTTTAGCTCCGTCAATGTCTTAGGGTTTACCATCACGTATAAGTGATAGATGTCTAGTGCGTTGAGTAACTAGTCGTTTGTCCGCGACGGGGCGGGCTACGATGAAGTGTACCTGTCAGGTTAAAAAGACCTTGGCACTTCAAGTGAAGAGAGGAATTCTTCCGCCACCTCTCATTCCTCAAGGAATGAGGACTTGAAGACGGATAAGCTAGAGAGTGACCTTATTGATGGCCTAGATGGAGGCGAGCCCCTAATCTAATCCATCATCAGTCCTGACGGACTGAGGGAGTTCATAATGCTTCCCATATTAACGGTTAATGACTTTACATCACAATCAAAGATTCTCACTTCAAAACTCTTAGGGAGAAGTACCAAATACCCATCAACATACCCCTCCGTCTACTTTACAAGTCGAAGAAATGTTATTACGAAGGGGTTGAAGGCGTCGGGGTCTATGAGCAAATGCTTAAAGCAGGGCTTAGATTTCCCCTAAGTTCTCTCCACCGACGTCCACTTCAGCACTTAGGTTTGACCGTCACCCAGATCTCCCCAAACGCCTAGAGGTCTTCCTCGGCGTAGAAGTCTTGTATGGGGCAATGTCCGACGGGGCACGGAGGTTGATAGTGGAAAAGTTCTTTCATTGTTACTGTCCGGCAGAGATCACAAAGTCTAAGGGCATGTATAATTTCGTGCCCAAGAGCCCATTGTTGAGGCTTGTATGTGATACTCCCAACTTTAATAGGAATTGGAAGAGTCGATATTTTTTTATGGAAGGTGACAAATGGATGTGTCACCCTGGTGAAACCAAATACATGCCCGTCGACACAACATGGGGCATAATACCCCCGTCTAGTATGTATCTGTCTTGTCACTTAACATGGTTGGTTTAACTCGTCGTCATTTTAACCGTCTACATTTCTTTTGTGCAATTCAAGACCGTCCACAAGTTTCATTTGAGGAGTGGAGCTTTTTAGAAAAGATTTTTCAAAAGACAAAGTTGGAAGAAAGGACTTGGGCCAAATTGGTCAACCTTGATACCTTGTACTAATATTGTGATGGACCAGAGCCAACTAAAGCTGCCCGTCGTTACGAAAAACAAGTTTGCACACGTAAGACCGTCATCCAATGCCTTCTCTTACTTTCTTTCATCTCTTCTTTCTTTTTCTTTTTTTCTTTTTTTTTTAACTTGTATGTCAGTCCATTTTTGCAGAAATGGAAGCTAGCAAAATGAGGGCTTTTATCAAGTAGCAGGCTGCTTTAAACAAGAAGCAAGAAAGTCAACCTGGTGTTGGGACGGGCACATCTAACTTGTCTGCTACCAAAAGGAAACCACCCCATGAGAAGATTGATCGTCAGCTGAAGAAGCCAAAAACCGTCCCTGAGACCGTCGTGGGGCTAAAGGCTGAGGTGAAGAAGACGGTTCCTCCTGTTGGCCACAGGAGGGGGAAAGGTCTCATGACGGGCCAAGTTCCTTCAAAAGAAAAACCACTCATCCTCCTCCGTGAAGACTCCAAATATGCGTTAGAGAAGCTCTCGTCCATCATAATAGTTTACGATTATGAAGACCTGGACAACCACACAACGGAGGCAATAGGGGAGACGGGGCTCTTCCGCATTGCATAAGTAACTCTATGTCCATCCTCTCTTACATTTATTTCTGTCAACCTATCCTCTTATTGACCATTTTTTTTCCAGGCAATATTGATGATGAATGGGCTGATGGGGCACTGCTTGAACCAAAACACATCCCTAGACCGTCTTAGGGCCAAGGTGAGGTTGACGGAGGAGGAGCTTGCAGAGCTGAAGGCTTGGAAAGTGGTCCAGGAAAAGAAATTGGCAAAGTCCGAGGAGGCGAGAGGAGAGCTCGAGAAGTAGACGACGCTGCTGAGATGGGTACTAGAAGAAAAAGAAAAAGAAATTGCTGAAACCAAGGACCGGCTCTGTTAGGCGAAGAAGGAAGCGATACTTGAGTATCGTGACTCCGACACCTTTTTGTCAGAGCTTGGGATCCCCTTCGCTGAATGCTTTGACGATTGCCTTCGTCAGGTCAAAGCCTCCTACCCTGACCTGGATTTAGCTTATATCAATGTTGATGACCAGGGTTAAACCTCCATCCTACCCGTTCACTTCGAGAGTACAGACCAACTTTTTAGTGACGGTGCCCTCGGGGACGATCCTCATGGTGACGGCGAGTCTGCCCTTCAAGTCCAGACTGTTGAAGCTGATATCCGTCAACCCGAGAATGCTCAAGCTGAGGATAAGAATGAAGACCCCCCCGTCCAGTAGCTTAATTTTATTTTACTTGTAAAAATTTGTTAAGAACAATTTATGTTGTGAACAATTGCCCTTCGTGGGTTTTCCATCAAGTAGTTACTTTCTTTGTTATCCGTTCACTCTTAATTTTGATGAATTTTCATACTTGTGCATAATTCATGATTTGATATGCATCTGTACTGTTGAATCCGTCCAGTTTATGAACTTTATAATTTTCATTCGTCCATGTAGATTTAATAATTACATTCGTTCACTATGTGGACTTTAATTATACTGTGTGAGCCTTATTCGAACATCTTTATTGAATTCGTCCACAATATGGACTTGAATGGGGATAGTTATAGACAGATCGTCATTGTCAAGTTGGGTTCGTCCTATCTTATAGAGCATGATGATGGATCTGTCCACTTGTGGACTTTACAATTCGTCCACTTGTGGACTTGATAATTTCACCCTTATAAGATGCATTCGTCCACTTGTGGACTTGATAATTTTCACCCTTATAGGATGTATTCGTCCACTTATGGACTTTCTAATTGAGTAGCCCAACGGAAGTTGAGAGAGTACACAAGTCATATATCTGGATAAACTCTTATCATAAAAAGGTTATTCTTTAAAAGAAATAGAAAATTTCCCTCTGGGCTTAAAAAGCATTGTAGCAAAATCTAACTTAAAGTAATAAACTTAAAATGAGTATTGAATTAACTAGAGGAATAAGTTTAAAGAGCGTCGCTCTATATATCTTCTGCCATCTATTGGTATTTTTTTTTTTTAGATGCTCGGTGTTCCATGGATGGTGCAATTTCTGTCCATCTAGAGTCTTTAGGTTGGTAGGTGCCTTTTCTTACCCATAAAGTGATTCTGTAGGGGCCCTTCCAGTTGGGCCCAAGCTTCCCTTGGGCGAGATCTCTAGTACTGCTCATTACTTTTCTTAAAACAAGGTCTCCCACTTTGAAGTCTCTGTGTCTAATCTTGAAGTTGTAATGCTTGGCCATGAGGTCCTGGTATTGTGTAAGCCTTTACTCAGCTGTCGCCCTGACCTCATCTATTAGATTAAGATGTACACGCATAGCCTCGTCGTTCCTCCTTTCATCGTGATTGTCCACCCTATAGCTTGTAAGTCCGACTTTAGTAGGAATAACCGCTTTGCTTCTGTATGCTAACCTGAATGGTGTTTCTCCCGTAGGTGTTTTGGTCGTTGTCCTGTACGCCCATAGCACGCTTGGCAGCTTTTCCGACCATATATCCTTTGCCCCCTCGAGCTGAGTCTTGATTATTTTTAGCAAGGATCGGTTTGTGACTTCAACTTGTCCATTGGCTTGAGGGTATACGGGGGAGGAGTAATGGTTCTTGATTCCCAGCTATGAGTAAAAGTCCCTAAAGGAGTTGTTGTCGAATCGCTTCCCGTTGTCTAAAACCAAGACTCTTGGTATACCGTATCAGTAAATAATGTTCTTCCACACGAAGTTACACACATTCTTCTCTGTGATGGTAGCCAGGGCTTCTACCTCTACCCATTTGGCGAAGTAGTCAATGCCGACTACTAGGAACTTCAATTGTCTGGTTGTTGTTGGGAAGGGACCCATGATATCCAAAACCCATTAAGCAAACGACCATGGGGCCTTCATGGAGGTGAGTTCCTCCGTTGGTTGTCTTATAATGTTGCCAAATCTCTAGTACTTGTCGCAAGCTTTGACGTACACCTGGGCATCCTTTTGCATAGTAGGCCAGTAATATCCAACTTGGATCAGCTTGTTCACTAACGACCGCGACCCAGAGTGATTCCTACAAATCCCTTCATGTATTTCTCTCATGACGTAGTTTGTTTCCTCGGGACCTAGGCATCTCAAGTACGGGCGCGAGAAGCCCCTCTTGTATAAAACATCCTTTATTATAACGAATCTTATTGCTTGGACTTTCAGCTTTCATGTGGCTTCCTTTATGTTTGGTACCGTGCTGTCTTTTAAATAGGAGACTATTGGCATGGTCCAAATGCTCTCAGAACTTATCTCTTGCACATTGGCAACATCGATCAATGATGAAATCTGAATAAAGGAAAGTATCTTGGCTGGGATGATCATGTGATCTGCTGACGCAGCCTTAGCAAGACGGTCGACTTACTTGTTCTCTTCTCTAGGAATCTGCATAATCTTTGCTTGCAAGTCGTCCATCTTCTTCTTCACCTGCTCTAGGTATTTCTTCTTCCTTTCGCCCCTACATTTGTAGTCACCGTTTACTTGGTTAACAATAACCTGTGAATCGCAGTGAATAACCACACTCGCAACTCTTGCTGCTTTGGCGAAGTCTAAACCTGCCACTGGAGCTTCATACTCTGCTTCATTGTTAGTCGTAGGGAAGTCGAGGTGAACCATGCACTCGATTTCATAACCTTATGGAGAACAAAGTACTATGCCTGCTTCCGCAGCTTGTTTATTGGACGATCCGTCCGTGTATCTATTCCACAGAGGATTCTCTTCTGCCCCCTGGCCTTTTGTGTTTGTAAACTCCATAATGAAGCTAGCAACCACCTGTCCCTTAATGGCTGTACGTGGGCGGTATTGCACGTTGGACTCACTTAACTCAATTGCCCACAGTGCCATTCGTCCGGCAGCTTCAGGACTGCTCAGTGCTCGCCTCAAGGGTTTGTCAGTCAGGACAACTATGGTGTGTGCTTGGAAATACGGTTTGAGCTTGCAAGCTGCTACAATCAAAGCGAAGGCGAGCTTTTCCATTGGTGGATATCTTTCTTACGTGCCATGGAGCGCTTGGCTGGTGTAGTATACGGGCTTTTGGACCTTATCTTCCTCTCTTTGGGACACCATGAACCCTAGGAACTTTCTTGCCATCACCCCGAATGCGCATTTGCTATGGTTGAGCTTTATGTTGTAAGAGCGAAGGGTATTGAAAGTCTCCTTGAGATCCCCCAAATGATCGTCCTCCCTTTGGCTCTTTACTAGCATATCGTCTACATATACTTGGACATTTCTTCCAATCTGATGCGTGAACATCTTATTCATTAGTCTTTGATATGTCGCGCCAACATTCTTGAGGCCAAATGGCATCACTTTGTAACAGAAGAGCCCTTGGCTGGTAACAAACGAAGTCTTTTCCTAGTCTGCTTCGTCCATTTTGATCTGGTTGTAGCCTGAAAAGGCATCCATGAAGCTCAGTAACTGGTGCCGAGCCATAGAGTCTACTAGGGTATCAACTCGTGGGAGGGGATAGCTATCCTTCGGGCATGTTTTGTTCAGGTCTGTGAAGTCTACGCACATCCTTCACTTCTCGTTGGCTTTCTTTACCATCACCACATTCGCAAGCCAATCAAGGTAGTATACTTCCCTAATAAAGCCTGCCACTTGCAGCTTGCGGACTTCTTCCGCGATAGCTTGGTCCCGTTCTGGGGCGAATACCCATTTCTTCTAGTGGATCGATGGAAAAGTGGGCGACACGTTCAACCTGTACACCATAATTAAAGGATCAATTCCGGGCATGTCTTCATGGCTCTAGGCGAAGACATCCTGATTCTCTTTTAGAAATGACATAAGTGCCTGGCGGACCGTCAGGCAAGCGAGGATGCCGATTCATGTTGTTCGGTTTGGTCTAGAGTCGTTGAGGGGTATTTCCTCCAGCTTCTCAATTGGCTCCGCTACCATCCGCTGCTCTTCAATGCTCATTGTCTACATATGGTTGTCTATCTCCATCATCGCTATATAACATTCTCGTGCAGTGACTTGATCTCCACATACTTTTCCTACTCCGTACTCAGTAGAGAACTTGATTATCAAGTAGTAGGTCGAAGTTACGGCCTTCCATGAGTTAAGGGTTGGTCGTCCGAGGATGGCATTATAAGCGGATGAGCAATCGACAACAATAAACGTAACATCTCTAGTGATTTGTCGAGGATAATCGCCAACCGTGACAAGCAGGCTGACCAAGCCGAGGGGGTATACTTTAGTTCCTCCAAAACCTACAAGTAGGGCATTGGTTGGGACCAGCCGTTCTTTGTCAATCCTTATTTGCTAAAATGCTGGGTAGTAGAGGATGTTTGCGGAGCTCCGTTGTTAACCAAGACCTGATATGTGTTGTAGTCTACGACTCGGATGCTGACAACGAGCGCGTCGTCATGTGGGTGGTGTAGACGACGAGCGTTTTCTTCTGAGAATTTGGTGACGGGGTTGTCGATCCGTGCCATCTTTAGGACGAGGCCCATAAGTTGGATATTCTGAATCATCCTGAGGTAAGTCTTGCGAGCTTTCCTAGATGAACCAGAGGTCGTAGTGCCTCCTACGATAATTTTTATGTCCCCAATTGCCGGCCTTGGATGCTCATTTTCCTGTCGGGGTGCTTGCTCTTGTGGCTGGTCAGCTCTCTCTTTACTAATGAACCTTTGCAACTTCCCTTGTCTGATGAGAGCTTCTATTTGCTGCTTCAAGTCGTAGCAGTCGGCCGTGTCATGGCCATGGTCTCGATGGAAGCTGCAGTACTTGTCCTTAGACCTGTTATTGAGGTCTCCCTTCAGCTTGCCTGGGAATGTTAGGGCTCCTTCATCTTTGATCTGCATCAAGACTTGGTCGATCAGGGCTGTTAGTGGGGTGAAGCTTGTGAACCTCCTCGTGGGGGGTTTTGAGCTCTCGTCATCTCGCCTTTCTCCTGTTCTAGCCATCTTTCACCCCTTGTCTTGCCATACATCCTCCTATCTTTCCCTCTTCTTGGAGGGCTTCTCCTCTCGGGCTAGTAGCGTGTCTTCCGCGTTCATGTACTTCGTTGCCCTGTAAAATACATTTGACATAGTCTTCAGGTCATTCTTATATAGGGAAAATAAAAACTTACCCTTTCGTAGCCCATTTGTGAATGCGGTAACGAGTATTTTATCATCAGCTTCATCGATTGAGAGTGCCTCTTTGTTAAAACGGGCTATGTAAGACCTTAATGTCTCTTCCTTCCGTTGCTTAATATTCATTAGACACGCAGTGGACTTCTTGTATCTATGTCCTTCAATGAAGTACGAGGCAAACTGAGCGCTCAAGTTCATAAAGGTACTGATGGAGCCAAGCGTTAACCTGCTGAACCAAACCCTTGTGGAGCCCTTTAACGTTGTTGGGAAGGCCCGTCACATGATTTCGTCTACTACCCCTTGCAGGGGCATTAACATCTTGAAGGATTCCAGATGATCCAATGGATCCTTGGATCCGTCATAGCTTTCCACCTGCAGCATACGAAACTTCGATGGGAGGGAGAACGAATTAACGGACGTGGTGAATGAGGAGTCCTTTCGATGAACGAGGTCATTGAACTCACTAGACACCCGTCTCTTGAGGATATTCATCATGAAATCTATGAGCTCCCTCATCATCTACATCTCTGGAACTACGTGAGACGGGATCGGCTCTGCAGCCAATGGACGGCTCGTGTCCTATCGATCTGGCCTGCTTGAGGCATTGCTTCTTTCTAGCCCCTCCTGATTTCTTTTTTCAGCGCTGCTAGCCTCTTGGTCTTCCTCCTAGGTGTTGAGTATTGCATCTTTCTGGTGCAATTGCTCCTCTAGGCCGTGGTTTTGCTTCGTGAGGCGTTCTATTACTGCTGCGAGGGTTTGAACCTGCCTCTCAAGGGCCGTGGTGCGTGGTTCTTCGCCCTGATTGTTTGAGGTGGTTGCCATCGAACGTGTGAATACCATGCAACTTTTCATCCAGGAAGAGTGAAGTATGGCTTTTCCTTGCTCTTTCCCATAGATGGCGCCAACTGATGATGCTGAAATATATCGTCAGTAAGCTACAAGGTCTTTACGTACTCAAAACAACTTGTACAACACAAAACAAGAAGACTTCAAGAGGGTACAAGTGTGGTAACAGCCAAAGACCCTCTAAAGGTTAAGTCAAAGAGTGCTCACAACCCTAGAGTGCTAGAGTTAGGGAAAATTATGCGTACCTTGCTATTTAAGGGCCTTTGGATTTTTATAGTAGTGTAAAACTGACCTTTATTTCTTGTGTAGGAAGTCTTTTCCTTATAGGATTGTTATTATTAGGCGTATACTATGGAATCCTCCTCATATTTGAATTCTATTCCTATTAGGATTCTATAAATTAGTGTTATGCGTGAGACACAAGTTGTTTCCATTTATAATCCTTGGAGATTACTAAAAAAGTGAATGCCACATGGCCTTTAAATTCATCCACCTTATGTCCGTTCACCCTTGATCCGTCCAGCATTAGTTTACCAGTTTGAGTCATCGTCATGTCTATTAAAATGTACCTGTCATATCAAACTTTATCCTCATCAGACAGTAAAAAAAACCAATAATTAATTTTATGAATCATTTTAATATATACAGATATATAGGAATTATATTATGTATTTTATTGTATATTTTTATGTGTATCTATATATATATGCATGGAGTTACACGCTAGTTCATAATTGAATCCACTCATTAAATTTATGTTGAAATTTACGATAAACGTGAGATGAGTGGATACCATTTGATCGGATCTAAGAATTTTTCCTGTAGGACAATTAAGGGCCTGTTTGTTAGCACTTTTACAGCCCATAAAAGCCCATTTTGAAAAAGCTGAAGACAAAAGCCCGTTTGGTTAATTATAAAAGCAACGTTTTGTTAAAAGTTGCGTTTTGGATTTGTGAAAAAAACATGAATTTGCAAAAAGCTCAGTTATGGTCCATTTTAGCTAAAAGCTCGTGGGCGTTGGTCCTATCCGTTGGGCTGTAGAGGGAAATTACCATATTAACCTTCACTCTCAGAGTCTCAATTTCTCACCTCAGAACTCTCATCTCATCTCTATACTCAAGCATAATCAAAATGCAAACTCAAAAACATAATCTTAAAAATTAAACAAACCACAACAATAAAAGCAAAAAAATTCTTGCTCTCATAAAACTGATATAATTTAAACAACAAATCTAAAATCAAAACCACAACAATAGTAGATCAAGAATAGAAAAAAAAAAAAAAATTAGAACAACAATAAATGATCGTGAAAAAAAAAATAGAAGCTGATCTGACAGATCTAAAATCAGAAACAACAACTAATCAAGAACAAGGGAAAAAAAAAAAATAGAAGCCGAAATGACCCCTGGTTGCAAGCACTCCGCAGTGAGAAGGAGCAGCGGTGGCGGTGTGGTGGAGCAAAGGCAATTTCTCCTTTCTCTAGGGGAAGACATCCTAATTAAAAAAAAATTAAATTTGATTAAAAAATAAAAATTAAAAAAGTAGGTAGTCAAAAGGTAAATGTCATTGTTAATTGTCCAAACAGTACAAAAATTTGCCTAACTCGCTGGAGATGCTTTTATATATACATTGTCTTTTTTGGTAATTTACAACTCAAATCGCTACTTTTATAAGTGCTAACCAAATATTCAACTTTTTTAAAAAATACTTTTTAACAGATTTTACCAAACACTCAACTTTTTAAAAAAATACTTTTTCATACCGCATTTTTTTAAAAAACCACTAAAAAAAAAAAAAAAAAACTCTTTTAAAAAAAGCCGAAACATCCTCATCCTAATAGACACACTAATGGGTACTGGGTAGTGGCCTAGTTGGGTAGTTCAAGGTTAGGCCATACATTTTTGTATTTATTCTTATCCTAAACAGTTACAAACCGATATGGACACGTATGCTTTGAGAGATGGCAGAGATGAAGAGCATGGGAGTGGTGGGCGGCGGTCAAATGGGCTCCGGAATAGCCCAGCTCGGAGCCGTCCACGGCCTCGACGTCTGGCTTATTGACTCTGATCCTCTTGCTCTTTCCAGAGCCTCCAAATCCATCTCTTCCTCTATCCAACGCTTAGTCTCTAAAGCCCAACTCTCTCAGGTTCTCTCTCTCTCTCTCTCTCTCTCTCTCTCTCTCTCTCTTTAAATTCCCAAGTAAGAAGATTTTTTTTATATATTTTATTTTAGGGTTAACATAATTAATGGACATGAGTTGAGTCCACATGGAAGACCTATTTTAATTTGGCTGCTCATGCGTTTCTGAATTTGGGTCGTGCTGAATGGAGTTCTTAGCATGGCCTTTGATCATAATTTTGTAATGGGTTCGTTTATATTGTGAGTGATCCTCGTTGTTTTCAGGATTTTCAAATAAGACTAATATGGCATTCAATGATTCAAAATTTTGGGGTCATTTGCTGATTGTACATTTACTAGAAAGCATAGTAGCATTTACTTGATACTGAAATTTCACCAGGGCTTTTTGGAAATGTTTACTGGCACCTTAGTTCCTTTATATGGTTGATGAACCTGACCATATATGAGCTTCTTTAAGAGATTCATTAAATAGGACATCCGGTCTAAAAGTACAAGTGAATGTTCCTCGACTTTGAGTCACTTTTGTTCCAAATTAGTTTGGGGCAGTCCTGTAGTACTAACTACTAACTAGTGTGAGTGTATTTTTTTTTGAAAAATTATTAGGTACTCCCGAATGTGTACTTCCCCTCTCACATTAATAGTGAGTTTTACCATAAATTTAATTAGTAGAACCCACCATTCATGTGAGAGGAGGTAATGTGAGAGGAGGTAGTAGGCATCTATGATACTCCAGGATAACACAATAATTTTTTTTTTTCTCCCATTGTCTTGAACCAGATAATAAATGTAAGCTTACTTGCACATTTAACTATAGAGGATGTGCCAGGCCGTTGTCAATTAAAAAAAAAAAAAAAAGGTTAAGTTGTGTCCAATGCATTAGTGCCATTGGACACATTGGTGTTCGGACACATGTCTAATCTCAACGTTACTGCACTAGACACAAGCCGTGCCCAAAAAAAAAAAAAAAAAAAAAGATGTGCAAGGCCCTTGTTGCTTGTTTATATGCCAAATATGATAATATATGGATACATGGGAATTATTCTTTAGAACTTGCTCATTTTACTTCCCACCCTTCCCTTGGAGCCAAAAATTTATAAGGAAAAGAAAAATTGTTCATTGTATTTTCTGTTGAGGATACCAAATGCAGGTCCCCATCACATGGTTGGATGATGGACGCCTGCTGCCAGTTGGGTCTAATTGATTTATTTGATCTTATTTAATTTAGGGGCTTAGTTTTATTTTCTGTTTGAAACTTTTAGAATAGACCATTCTGCTGACAAATTGAGTTTGAGGTTGCATTGTGGCAGTGACTTCCTTGCAAATCCTTGATGTTTTACCAATATGGATGCTGCACCCAACCCTACCTTACTCCCGTTTAGATTGCAAATCCCATTTAGCTTGTTTCTTTGTAGGATTAGAGGGATTAAACCATCTTCCTGGCTCAGCTGATTTTGCATTTTACAATATTGTAAGGACAGAATCATGTTGTATGATAAAACAAAAAGGGGGAAGTTCCAATGGTTGGTTGTAGATTCATGCAAGTTTATGCTGTTACAAAATTACAATTTTGACAAAACTTGTTAATAACAAAATTTTTGGGGATCGAGGGATATCCAAGTGGTTCCAGCACTTCTTGTGGTGATTCGGCATAGTGGTTTGAACCCAAAAAAAAAATGTTAGCAAGAATTTTCAATTCTATTCATCAATAAAAAACATTTTGATTCTACTTAACAGGCAGCAGGTACTAGTGCCTTGGGACGATTGCAGTGTACAACAAACTTGGAAGAGCTTTGTTCAGCTGATGTTATCATTGAAGCTATTGTGGAATCTGAAGATGTGAAAAAGAAGTTATTTCTTGAACTAGATAAAATTGCAAAAAGTTCGGCCATTTTGGCATCTAATACAAGTTCCATCTCCATTACTCGTCTAGCATCTGTGACTAGCAGACCCCACCAGGTTATACTCAGAATATCTTTCCTTGGCCTGAATTATGATTAAATATCTGATAATAATTGACTTGCTTAAGTTCAAGCCGAGTGTTCTCTTTCTTTAAATGATTATACTTATTTTACTACACGAGAAATCTGATTAGCACAAACCAACATATTATTGCCTTTGCAGGTGATTGGCATGCATTTCATGAATCCTCCTCCTATTATGAAACTGGTTGAGATTGTGCGGGGTGCAGACACATTAGATGAAACATTTAATGCAACAAAAGCCTTGGCCGAGAGGTGATTGACTGAAATTTCATGTAATGCAAAAAATATTATTATTTTTGTTCCCCTAGCAGACCGTCTTCTCCAGCTGCCCCTAATTCCCATAGGGTCAACTGACCATGGTCCTGTCTACCTAAATAATACAGAAAATAAACTTTAATCTCTCTCTCTCTCTCTCTCTCTCTCACACACACACACACACGCACACAACAAATTCTGGCATGGTGAGCATGTTCATGTGCATGCATCTGCTCACCTGATATGGCCGCGAAAAATTGTGTCTGTGAATAGACAATAAAAATAATACGATTGTGGCATATGTCCCTTCTTTCCTATGTTTTTATGTAGCTCTACCCACTAGTTATTTATCCTCTTTTTTCCCCTCCTATTCAAAGCATATTTATTTTTCCCCTAGGAGGAGTGGGTTGTTTATAAATGGTAATAGATATATATTAATGGTGATAAATTATTATAGTCTTGTTCTGTTGATAATTGTCTGGTGATTGTGAATATTGCAGGTTTGGCAAGACAGTTATATGCTCTCAGGATTATTCTGGCTTCATTGTAAACCGGATCCTAATGCCAATGATAAATGAGGCATTTTTCACTCTCTATACTGGTGTAGCAACAAAGGAAGACATTGATACTGGTATGAAGCTCGGAACAAACCATCCAATGGGTCCTCTGCAGCTTGCAGATTTCATCGGTTTGGATGTCTGCTTGTCAATAATGAAAGTTCTTCATGCTGGTCTTGGGGACAGTAAATATGCTCCCTGTCCTCTTCTTGTGCAATACGTTGATGCAGGTCGACTTGGAAGAAAACGTGGTATTGGGGTGTATGACTACCTTAAACCATCACCTCGACTTTGAGCAGTTCTCATTTTGAGAATGATAAAGTTCTCGGTGTGTGTCCATGGCTTACCTTAGTCAAGTTGATTGGGTGACAGATTCCTGCAAATGAGTATCAGTATGCCTACTCATTCCTGGACAATTTGGGCTCTTAGTCATGTGGAATATCAAATAATGGACCCCTTAACCACTGCTTCTCTGTCCATATTACATAATGTTTTAGATTCCTTTTGGTTTAGAGAAATGCTACTCCTACAACCATTTAAAAAAAGAAATAGAAAATGGTACTCCTACAACCATTTTGGTTTGTCTCATCAAAGACCCCAACGGTGGGATTCATAATAGGTCTCAGAGATAAGATAAATTCTTTTGTTTATGATGTATCATATTGGGGGGCCACTTCTATCTATCTCCTTTCCCATCCCCCACTTTCAATTGAGGACTTGGATGGGCTGGGTCCTAAGTAGTGGTTCTCTTTTTAACTAAATCTTATTTAGAAAAGAAAAAAAAAAAAAAAAATCCCTGCTTTGTTTACCTCTATTATTGTCTAAATCCCTGATTGCAGAAGAAGGAATACCAGCTGTGTACTAGGCTCGCCATAGATACGATAATCAAGAAGAACAAACAACAAACAAAGTCATTATAACTGGTCATAAAACAGATTACAGTAACAGATCAACACAAAACTAAACAATTAGCTATCTACAATTACATGTGTTGTTCATGGAAGATTTGAAAGCCGTGGACACTTGGCTCTGTTTTGTTGAGAGGACGACAAATTGGGTGGATGGAAATTGTTGGGATATCTCGTCTTTTGTGAATGGTATGCAGATTCCTTTTCATATTCTGGTAAAAAAAAGAAAAAAAAAAAAGAAGAAAAATAAGTGGATTTTTTTTTTATTTGTTAAGTTGTAAATTTCTTGTGTTTGTGTTAGTTTTATTCCTTATCAAATTCTTTGTAATTCAAGCTTAAATTCTTTGTATTGGTAGGCTTTGTTTGTAATTGGGTTGGACTTGTGTTCAAGATGGTGTTGTTGATGTGCAACTTTGCACCCCACGAGTTGGAGTTTTGGCAACGTTACAAGCATTTGAAAAGCTGTTCGGACACAATTCGCGAGAGTGGGTCACTTGAATTTCACAACTAACAATTGAACTGGAGAAAAATTTAGACAGATCTATTGTTGTACCTTTCTCCTTTGTTAATGTGTATAGTGTTGTGGGCTTTAGGCCTAACTAGATTACTTGTATATCACACTTTCTTGTACTACACTCTTTCTTGTACTGCATTCATATGCCTCCTATATATAGGCACTTATGTATATTCTTTCATTAAGAAATACAATACAATTATTCAGTATTTTTAACATGGTATCAGAGTCATTGCTCTAATCCTCTGATATGCCGCTCTTAAGCAGTCTTGTCTTCTTGGGTGTCATCCACTGCAATTGCCGTTGTGAGCAGCACCACTGCCTCCATCGCGACTCTGGTACATCAAAGACCATTGCCTTGCCGCCACCACCGCTTCTACTTCTCCGATCAGACCATAGATTGCACCATCAGAAAGTAATCACTCCAATTTACTATTTTGTGAAAAATCATCTTCATCGGACCTATCATGCACCTCCATGCGCCGCTACAAGTTTCGGCGGTAAGTTCACGCGCCTCCACTCGCTGCCTATACTATTCACACGCTGCCATGCGCCAGAACTCCGTCTGCTGACATCATCGTTCACGCCACGCCAGCCCTAATGACATCATCAGGACACGTCATCCTGTCAACACCACGTCATCTTGCTGGCGTCATCTCCGCTGACCGTTGACTTTCTCTGGACTGTTGACTTTCTCTGGACCATTGACTTTGACCGTTGACTTTTCTCCAGCGTTGACCTTTTGCAGTTCAGGTGCTCCTTGCCTAGTTTTTTTCGTAGATTTTAATTTTGCAGTCTATTTTATTTTTGCATATTTTGCTTCTAAATGAAGAATAAGGACAAGTTTTCTTCCTTTTGCAACAATCATTGCCGAAAATTCAACAAACGTTTTTGCAATTTTTGCAAATGTTTCGGCCATAAAATTGAGACTTGCTATCAACGCAACAAATCAGCTGTTTCATTTTCTGCTGCTACTGTTGCTAACATTGAGAGTGTTTAACCAATGGCTCCCGTCACTGCACAGTCTCAATCTTCTAGATTCACTTTCACCATTTCCAGAGATGACCTTATAAACATCATCGCTAATGTCATTCGTATGGTTGGTAATGCATCTTATTCCTCTTCTTTCTCAGATTTATCTGGTATGTCTCCTTCCTCTTGGCTTATAGATTTTGCTTGTTGCAATCACATGATACCTCACTCATCCTTATTTTATGAACTTCAACCTACACCACACCCTCTTAATATTCGCACAGAAAATGGTTTCAAAATGTCTGGTCATAATATAGGTTCTGTTTCAACCTCCAACCTCTCGGTTTCTAGGATCTTTAATGTTCCTGACCTTTCTTACAATTTAGTTTCTGTGGGACAATTAGCTGAGTTAGGTTATTGCATTATCTTTGATTATTTTGGTTGTATTGTGCAGGATCCAAGGATGGGACAGGAGCTTGGGACCGGTCCCAGAGTTGGGCGTATGTTTCCCATGGACAACCTTCGTCTTCCACTTGTTGCTCTTATCTCTGTTGTTGCAACTGTTGCAGTTTCTTCTATTCTTTCCCTTGCACTTTGGCGTGCCCGATTTGGTCACGCATCTTCCTCTCGGGTACAACACTTGGCTTCTAAAAGTTTGTTAGGTTCAATGTTGACGGAAAATGTTGATTGTGTTTCATGTTAATTAGGAAAACAACTAGCTTTACCTTTCAATACTAGTGAATCAGTGTCCACTAATATCTTTGACCTAATTCATTTTGATATTTGGGGACCTTCCTCTATCTCTAGTATTGGTGGATTTCGATATTTTGTTGTCTTTGTTGATGATTATTCCCGTTATAGCTGGATTTTTCATATGAAACATCGTTCTGAATTATTGCAAGTATATTCTAATTTTGAAAAAATGGTTGAAAATCAATTTTCCAAACGTATAAAAAATTTTCAATCTGATAATGCTTTTGAGTACACTTAATATGCTTTTCAAGCTGTTTTGCATTCCTATGGCACTGTTCACCAACTAACTTGTCCAGGTACCTTTCAGCAAAATGATAGAGCCGAATGAAAACTTCGTCATATTCTTGACATTGTTTGTGCTTTCCTTCTCTTTGCCAAAGTTCTTGCTCTTTTTTGGGGCGAAGCTGCACTTCATGCTGTTCATGCTATTAATCGCATTCCCAGTCCTGTCATCCAAAATCGAACTCCATATGAGCGCCTTTTTGGGTTATCTCCAGATTATCATCACATTCGCTCCTTCGGTTCTTCCTGTTTCGTTCTTCTTCAGCCATATGAGCATAACAAACTTGAGCCTCGGTCAAGGCTTTGTTGTTTTCTTGGCTATGGCGAAACTCAAAAGGGATGTCGGTGTTATGATCCTGTTTCTCATCGTCTTCGTGTCTCCCGCAATGTTGTCTTTTGGGAACATCGCCTCTATGTTGAGCTCTCTCACTTCCGTGCCTCCCTATCTTCCTCCTCTGTCTTAGATCTTTTTCCAAATGAGGCACATATTCCTTCTGTAGTTGCTCCTGATCCTCCTGTTGTTGCTCCTGATTCTCATATAGACTTCTCTGTCCAACCACCAGATATCATTGATCCTTTTCCTAGTTCACCCTTTAATGAACAGGTGGTAGATGAACAGGTTGAAGACGAGCTACCCAACCCCAACCTTGAGCTTGGGTCCCCTGCTCCTGCTCTGCCTAAGGATCTTGCACAAGACATTCCACCTCGTCACTCAACTCGAGTAAGATCCATTCTTGCACATTTACTTGACTATCATTGTTACACTGCCCTTGCTACACTGCACGAGCCTCACACTTATCGTGAGGCTTCCACTGACCCTTTATGGCAGATTGCAATGAAAGAGGAACTTGATGCATTATCTAAAAACCATACTTGGGATTTAGTGACGCTCGCCCTGGGAAATCTGTGGTTAGTTGTAAGTGGATCTACAAAATTAAGACTCACTCTGATGGGTTCATTGAGAGCTACAAAGCTCGTCTTGTTGCAAAAGGCTTTACATAGGAGTTTGAGATTGATTATGAAGAGACCTTTGCTCCGGTTGCTTGTATCTCATCTGTTCGTGCCTTCTTAGCTGTTGATATTGCCAGTAAATGGGACCTTTTCCAGATGGATATTAAAAATGCATTCCTTAATGGGGATTTAAGTTAAGAAGTTTACATGCAACCTCCTCCTGGTCTCTCTGTTGAATCCAATAAGGTTTGTCACCTTCAACGTGCACTTTATGGCCTTAAACAAGTTCTACGAGCTTGGTTTGCCAAATTCACCTCTACCATCTCTCGCTTGGGTTACATGGCCAGTCATTATGATTTTGCCTTATTTCTTCGTCGCACTAATAAAGGCACTATTCTTCTTCTCTTGTATGTGGATGAAATTATCATAACTGGTGATGACCTCAATGGCATTCAAGAACTCAAGGATTTTCTCAGTCAGCAATTTGAGATAAAAGATCTTGGACATCTCAGCTACTTCTTGGGTTTTGAAATCACTCATTCTATAGATGGACTATATATTACTCAAGCCAAGTATGCCTCTGAACTCTTGTCTCGAGCTGGACTCACTGATAGCAAGACTGTTGACACTCTAGTTGAGCTTAATGCGCATCTAACTCCCTCGGGAAGGAAACCATTGCCTAATCCCTCTCTTTACAGACACTTGGTTGGCAGCCTAGTTTATCTTACTGTCACTCGTCTAGACATTTCCTATGCTGTTCACCAAGTGAGCCAGTATCTGTCTGCTCCACGATCGACTCACTATGCTACTGTTCTTCGCATTCTTCAATACCTAAAGGACACTCTCTTCCATGGTCTTTTCTACTCTGCTCAGTCTCCTCTTATTCTCTGTGCATTTTTTGATGCTGATTAGGCAAGTGATCCCACTGATCGTAGATCCACCACTGGTTATTGCTTTCTTTTTGGTTCTTCTCTAATTTCTTGGCAAAGCAAGAAACAAACGCATGTGGCCCGCTCCAGTACTGAAGCAGAATATCGTGCCCTTGCTGATACCACATCTAAACTCCTTTGGTTACGATGGCTTCTCAAAGACTTAGTTGTGTCTACATCCTCTGCTACTCCTCTTTATTGTGACAACTAGAGTGTCATTCATATTGCTTACAATGATGTCTTCCATGAACGAACTAAACACATCGAGATCGATTGTCATTTTATCCGTTATCATCTTGTCCATGGTGCTCTCAAGCTGATCTCAGTCTCCTCTAAAGATCAACTTGCAGATATCTTCACTAAGTCACATCCTAAGGGGTGCCTTCGTACTTTTGTTGACAACCTCAAGTTGGTTTCACATCCACCTTGAGTTTGAGGGGGGCTGTTAATGTGTATAGTGTTGTGGGCTTTAGGCCCAACTAGATTACTTGTATGGCATACTTTCTTGTACTACACTATTACTTGTACTGCACTCATATGCCTCATATATATAGGAACTCATGTATATTCTTTCATTGAGAAATACAATATAATTATTCAGTATTTTTAACACCATTCCCACTATAAATAATTTCATTTCCCACAAATTTAGCTCTATGCACCCACCTGAGAGTTGAGAGAATTGTATCCATTATTGAGAGAGCCAAACACTATCAATTCTCTACACTTTCCCTCTCACCATAGCCAAACCTTGGAAGGACAATCACAATTATCACCATCTATTGAGTGTTGTGAGTGAATTGGATTGTTGGGAACCATTGGAGCTTGCAATTTTCAGCCTTGGAGGCTTGAATGTGCAACTGGACTAGGTTGTGGGAGCCAATAGCTAGATTGAAGAATGGAATCGGTGTAATCGGTAGTGAGCAAGAGTTTGGAGGGCTTGAGTATATAGATAGCATTAGGCTTGGAGGGTTTTGTGTGGTTTGCTTCTCGGACTAGTAAATCATTTCAACAGTGGTGCTGTAGAGAGATTTTTACTTTTCCTCTTTGAAAACATCGGTGTTTTCATGTGGTTTACTTCTCTTTACTTATTGTTAAAGACTCTTTTTTTTCCCCACGTGGCACTACTTCATTGGCAACACACGCCATATCAACATATTATTGATTTTTTGGGTAAATCTCTTTAAGGCTCAAAATAAAGCTTATATCTCATGGATTGGGCTTACATGGCCCACAAGATCCTTACTTGAAGAGGTGGATTCATGGTCCACACTTCCTCTTCATCAATTGGGATCATAAGCCCATGATATCATCAATATCAACATATAGATCGGGCTTAAGCAATGAATCAAAGCTCATGGCCCATATTACTTTTCTCACACTCATGGAAAGCAGCTTCTCCAACAAAAGCCCATATTTACACAAAATGACAACAAAACCCAAGGTATGTCATCTCATCTTTGGCTTATGATCCAAGCTCATAAGTCTCTTTGGGGAAACTTTGGAAGTCGTGGTTTGGAGGGCCAAGATGTATGTTTAGTAAAACTCTAACGAATTAAAGTTGATATGGTAAGCATCTCTTTGGCGTGTCTTGGTTTGGCGTGTCTTTTCCAACTCCTTGAACTTTGACGAGTTCGTGTGTAGCAAGTAACATATGGTAAACATCTCTTATCACATAGCACTTAAAATGATAAAACTCTCCATTGCTTTTTTCCTAAAAATTAATATTCATCATATGACAAATACTCAACATCTCCAGCCATCTAAATACTGAGAAAATAACTATTCATTCAACCTCCAACTGTTCCTATACAAATTTAGAAATTTCATTATATTATTCTACATAACTACATTATTACTTTCAGCTAAAATTCAACTCAAACACATGGCTTAATCTGATTGGCTATTTTTAATCTCCAAATATATAGAATATTCATAATATTTCTAATATCCAGCTGTTGTTTGCCATAATCAGACCAAATATTCCACTGCTAGCTGCTAGAGCAGAGCATTAAATGCTCTTCTTGCTCACCAAGACTAAGTCACAACACAATGAGACCTTGACTAGATCTCTAAAGTTTCATTAACTTTCAATCAATCCTTCTATTACTTACTAAAAATGTGTTCTAATAGAACCTTGGACCAAAAATACAAACACCCAAGAAAAGGAAACATTTCCAGCACTCTAGCAGTGTGTTCAGTATTTGACACCTGGCTATAAGTGACATCATCAGCCTTTTAATGCTCAAATCCCATCAGCCTGACATCTGGTCTAATCTGCTTCTACCCCAAGCAACAGCTATGTTATGACAGTTGTGACAGCTGTCTCATGATAGCTGTCACAACTTTTCCTAATAGTTAGGACAGCTTTTTCAGAATAGATGTAACAGCTGACCCAGCAGCCTTGAAATTATTTTTTTTCCTTTTTTGGCTAAAAACTAAAACCAACTAAAGAAATTATCTTTTTCTTGCTAAAATACTTTCATTTTCTGCTACTCTTTCCCTAGCAGCTCTTACCCAAAACAGCAAGAATACCTTAAAATTAAGCATACCATTTTGGCAAAATCTTAGAATGGATTTTCTTAAGATTCATTGCTGATTGAGACAGATTTTGGCTGAGATTATTTGCAAAAACCCCCTTAAATTCAGCTATAAATAGAACCCTTCATTAACACACAAAGGGGGGACCAATAGAGAAGAAAAACCCTCTCATAAACTTCTCTCTCCTTCTAATTATCTTCTTAAGCTCTTAACGAAGTTCTAAGCTTCTGAGTTTTTAGTTTCCAAATTAGGAACTAAACATTCCAGCCCTTAGCTCATAAATGACCTTCATAAGCCTTCATACATCCTCCAGCTAAAAATCCCAATAGCTCTGCTAAACACACTACAACACCATTTCTCTCTTATACTCATTCTTTCATTCTCCATATTCTGAAAATACATCTATCTTGCTACCCATATCTCTAAAAATCTCTTTCTCCACTTCTCTTATACAATCTCATACACATTTGCTACATCATTACATATAACATACTACAACTCTTCTAAGCTCAACTCTCATACTTTCTTACTCTAAAGTTCTACTATTTTGCTGCTCATAAACACGTCTCAATACTCTTTTCCACATCTCCTATAAAAGCCTTTCTCCTAGAAGGTATCAAGATCTCATACCAAAGCCCTTCTCATAGAAGACATAAACTTTTAATACTAAAGCCTTTCTCCTAGAAAGTACCAAGATCTTATATCAAAGCCCTTCTCATGGAAGGCACAAATCTATCTTACGCAAAGTTCTTCTCTTAGAAGGCACAAATACTCCATACAAAAGCCCTTCTCATGGAAGGTAACACTATTCATAATTTCACAACAAAAAGAGCATTGTCAAAGGGGGAAACTCATTTAAGTGCATAATAAGAGGGGCAAGCTTAACCAGCCTCTACACACAGCTGAACATACTCTCTCTCTCCCTCCAATTGTACCTATTTTTCCCCTTTAATCTTGAAGTTATTATGGCAAACTGCCTCTCCACTGCTGGAGTCATTCTGCTAGAATATTATCAACACGCTGATGCTACACAACTGAAGCTACAAACCATACAAATATAAGTGACTTTACTTCCATATCTTTAAATTCACAGCATTGAGTACATGATTACTTCGCCTTTAAATACATATTGCTTTATTTCAACCACTATAACAACTACTAGTCAAAGCTATTATATCAAACACATATTACATATTTATTCAACCATTATCATGATTCTTAAGCTTTGTGTTTTATGCATTTTGTAGGCCTAAAAATATGTCGGTAGCCATTGGACCACGTGGCCCAATATTGAGTTCAAGACGCAACTCCCCAAACACAACCCAGACCTAGCAAGGTCACTAATCCAACAAATAACATGTGGCCGAGCAACCAAAAAAACGCCCCCAAACACTTACTTCTTTATAGCTTATTTAATTTGCTTATATGCTTATCTATGCAATTGTTGGTGTTCATGCTTAGTTGAATTGCTTAATCACGTACACTTGGCTTTAATTGATAGATTAACCTTAATTGATTTAGTCATAATTTAAGATTTGGGGTCTAAACCATTACCTATTTAAATTAGGTAATATCTCAATATTGACAACGTTGCTTTAAATTTGAGAATAGGGATTCAGTTGTCAACATCATGTTAGTACAATATGATTTACTTAAGGAATTAAGTGCACAATGCTAAAGTTTGAATGTATAAAAATGTGTGGAAAGATACAAGTGACAGTCTATTTATATAGATAGGAAATGTGTGTTGTATAAGCAATATGAGTGAACTTCAAGAAAACCTAACACGTGCATTGGGCCTAAGCGCGTTAAGCTTATATTCTAACAATTAGTTTGTTAATATACTATTGTAGTTGAATTTGATTGAGAGATTTAAGATATATAATCTTAAAAACAATATATAAATTGTGTCTATTTCTGAAATCCCCCTTTGTATATTTTAGAATACAAGCCTAACGGAATTTAGGTCTACTGTACTTTACTTGTACTGCACTATTATTGCTTATAGAACACTCTTATATAAAAGCAATCCCAACAATATTACGTAGTGTAATATAATAATACATAAATCTTATAACGAAGTTAGTGACCTTGTAGCTAACTTGGTTATTCCTTCGTATAAATTAGAATACAAGCCCAACGAAATTCCGGTCCATTGTACGTACCGCACCCCTATTATATGTACAACACTTTTATATAAAAGCAGTCTTTACGATGTTACACGGTATAATATAATAGGACAAGACTTTGGTACAATACTTAGGTACTGTTCTTTAGTTTTCTCTCTTAAGATTTTATCACGTAGATTTTTTCTCATAGAACAGAAGTGTATTTTTTAGTTAAGTAGCTAAATAGCTGAATTTTGAGAGAAAAACGTAAGAAACGGCACCTAAAGTACTGTATGTAAGTTTTATCTAATATAATAATACATTCTGTCTTAACAATATATACCTCAAAATTCATAACCACTAGTCACAACCAAACGTGACTCTTCAGCAAAGTGAATTGAAAATGGTGTCACCATAATGAATCTGGTAGATTGATATCACATGGCTTCTTCAACTTTTATCCTAATGGAGGACAAATAGTCCAACCACAAAATACAAAAGCGGGGCTGGCTTGCAATCTTTTGAGGTTCTACCTTTTTCCGAAAAACGACAATAGATAACGAATTTAAAAACAAAAGAATTACCCCCAACTTGTTAATTGTTTCAATCATTGCATTATTAAATAACCATCTAATTGATCTAGCTACCAAGTGTTGCTTCCACATTGGATGGCTAAATATTATCGTCTCTGGAAGATATGTTTTACACACCTATAAACTAAAAGTTTTAAATGTAAATGCTCTTATACTAAAAACAATAATGCAAATCCTTAATTCCTTGGTAATGTAGAGATGGAAAATGGAAAAGACATAAAACGTGAAGTCTTCCTTCTTTATTGCTTGACAGCTTGTCTGAGACAGAAGAAATCAAAAGGAGCCCCTCTTTTGCCATGTACATAGCTAGACATGACCCACATTTAAAGGAGCAATGTATGTATAAACTTCAATGTTCAACTTGGGTAGCCCCACCACCCCTTCCTCACACCCTAAAGCTGGCATTATTACGGAAGCACCTTTCTCTATTGATAGAGACTGAAATGGAATCCGAGGAATTAATAAAGGTAAGAAAATGTACAACATTATTAGATAAGAAAGAAGATAAAAAGACAGAGCAAAGTGGAATTTTTTATAAAAAAAAAAAAAAAAAAATTTTAGCTAAGGTGTTTTTGGAACAATTTGAAGGTGTGAGGGAAGGCGAAAGCGATGAAGTTCTTGTTCCAGTGCCCATGCTGCTCGTGTTTCTGCTTCATGAAGCCCAAGAAGGGCAAGGCAAAGGTGAAGGAAGCGGCCAAGGAAGTGAAGGCAGCCAAGGAAGATAAGAAAGAGTGACAAATGCATCTCAATTCAGCAATGTTGGCTAGTAAATGATCCTTTTTAGTATGCACAAGCAACTAAAATCTGTATCTACTTCTTTCCTCCAAGTTCATATCTTGATATCCATTTGAAAATGTGTGATGCCTCTACTAATAATTATTATTCATGGGAAATAATATAAAAATGTTACATTATCATCATTTTGTTTTAGTTGCTTGCAATGTATGCGAACATCTGCATTTGACATCAATGCTTATATAGCTGGTATTTAAATATGTCCATTTCTTGCAAATTTGATACTACTAGATCTGTTAGACTTGTCCTGGTCATCATCAATTGTTAGAAGGTAGGATTTAATTTCACCTGGTCCATCCTCTATGGCAACTGCATTTCTATGTGTAGCTTTAAAAGATTGTTGTAGAGGTTTAGTCAAATTCATCAATTCTGGTTGTTGAGTACTGAAGATTTAAACATTACATAAAACTTGTGTGTGCTCACATAAGTGTTGTTGGAAAGTGAGTGTGTGTGTTCACGTCAATGTCAGAGAGAGGGAAAGATCTTGTTGAGGTAATCCCCCCACACCACCTACTCACACAGGATACAGTAGAATTTAGAAACTGAAGTAACTTTACATAAACTACATGCTCCAATTTCGCTGTTTCATTATGGGACGTGTAGGAATTTGGGCACAAACACTTGGATAAGTGATCAATCACTCAATTTCAATTTCAGACCACTGAAACTTCTCCTTGGTTGAAAGCTGAAACATTGTTCCAAACATTGCTAAAAAAAAAACATTGTTCCAAGAAAGAATTTCATTCTCATCACTCATATCATAAGAAATTAGTTTTATGGTTAGAGTTTTAGGAATATTACATTTGGACTAAAAGGTAACAAGTAGAGTTAATTTGGTTCTTAAACTTTCCATTTGAAGTTTTGAACCTTTGAAAAATCTAAACAATCAATGGATGAACAGTTCTGAGTATTCTGACCCCTAAATTGGTTTTCTACAAAATTTTAATTGATTGACCAATTAAACCCAATTTAATGGTTAGCCAATTACATATTGCATGGATAATCACAAAAACACAAAAAATCTCTAACTCACACATCCAATATAGTAACTTATAAGATAATTTTTGTACCAAGTGAGTTTATTCCCGACATAACCTAAGTCAAGAAAACCACATTCCTCCAAAGCATTGTGAAAACCTTGCATCTGTTGAAATGACGTCAGACCTCCAGCCATTTCATGAGATTTAAAATTTTATTGAACTGCACAAAGCCATGGCAGGGAGAATTTCTGATGAAGATATCTCAATAAGCTTCACGACTTGTGATGATGCTGAAAATTGTCAGTTAGTTGCACAATCCTCACATGCTCAAGACAACACCAACACAACACAAAACAAGAAAAACTGTAGGAGAGTACCGGTGTGGTACCGGCCGAAGACTCTCCGAAGGTTAAGTTAGAGATTTCACAACTTTAGAGTACCAGAGCAGGGGTGAATTATGCGTACCTTATTTTCTAAGGATTTGGGTTTTTGTAGTAGTGTAGAACCGATCTCCGTTTCTTGCGTACGAAGGTGTTTCCTTACGGGGAAGATTATCATAAATGTGCGTATATTACGAGATTCTTCTCATGTTGGGATTCTACTTGATGAGGGTTAACCGTGGGACGCAAGTTATTTCCATTTTGGATTCCTTGAAGCCCACTCAAAACCATGTAGGTGCCATGTGGCTCTGGTATTCGCCTACCTTGTATTCATGTGACTTGAATCCGTCCATACCGAGGGACCATCCATCTATTATGGGGAAAAGTCTATCCGTCATGTGTCCCATCCATCCGATGCCCCTCTGGTGCCTTATTTTCGACAGCCCACTAATCTAGTACCGTCAGTTCTACTTAAATTTTGTACTCTTCAGTTGCCTCCTCACTCCATGGGTCCATCACCTACTTCGGACGGACCCGTGGAGTGACGGTTTGACTCGTCTCCTGGGAAGTCCGCACAGATTGACAGGCTATCCTAGGGTCATTAATGTCGTAGGGGCACGTGGTGTTTCTTCAGTGGATAATCTCTTGGAACAAAGCGTCCCTTTGTCTTTCGTGCCGTTCCCTCTATATAAACCTGCTTCTTTACCTTTCATTCTTTACTTTCCGCAGCGAATTCACTATCAGAGTTCTAAAGTCTCCTTTGATAAACCAGCATATCGTCTACCTGGTGCGCCCGTCATCTACACTTCTCCAGTTGCTTATCTTCAGCCGGTAGGAATTTTCCACCTTCTGTCGAATTCCCTTATTATTATTATTATTATTATTATTATTATTATTATTATTATTATTTTCTTTTTAGATTCTACACACCCATCGTCTATGTAGATCCGTTAGTGTCTTAGGGTTTACCAGTCACGTATAGGTGACAGATGTCTAGTGTGTCGAGTGAACAATCGTGTGTCTATGGGGGGCCAGGCTACGATGAAGTGTTCCCATCAGGTCAGAATGACCTTGGCACCATAAGTGACGAAAAGAATTCGTCATCCACCTCACCTTCCACAAGGGATGAGGATCTGGACACAGATAGGTCAGAGGGTGATTCCGCTGATGGCTTAGATGATACTGAACCCACAATCCAATCCGTCATAGGTCCTGATGGACTTAAGGAGTTTATTATGCTTCCATTATGGACGGTCAACAACTTCACTTCTTCCATCAAACAAGCACACTTCAACACACTTAGGGAGAAGTACCAGATACTTGCTTACATACCCATCTGTCTACCCTACAAGTCAGAGAAATGCTATTATGAGGGTGTCGAAGGCATTAGAGTCTATGAGCAAATGTTGAAAGCAAGGCTCAGATTCCCACTGACTACTCTCCACCGTCGCCTCCTTCAATACCTAGGGTTGGCCGTCACCCAAATCTCCTCAAATACCTGGAGGGTCTTCCTAGGCATGGAGGTTTTATTCGGGGCTATGTTCGAAGGGGTGCGTAGGTTGACAGTGGAAGAATTTTTCCATTGTTATCATCCGATTGAAATTGCTCAGTCCAAAGGCATATACAATTTTATGCCAAAGAGCCCGTTGCTAAGGCTATTAACTGACACCCCCAACTTTAATAGGAACCGGAAGAGTTGCTATTTTTTTTATTGAACGTGACGAGTGGATGTGTCACCCTAGTGACCAAGAGTACATGCTCGTCAACAAAACTAGGGATATTATGCCCTTGTTTGGTATGCATCCATCTGTATTAGGTTTTTTTTTTTTTTTTTTTTTTTTAATTGTAGCTTTACTTGCTATTTTAACGGTCACATATTGCAGCTCGGGACCGTCCAGAAGTCACACTAGAACAGTGGAGTTTTTTAGAAAAGATTTTCAACAAAACCAAGCTGTCAGAGAGGACATGGGTTAAGTTAGTTCCCATAGATACTCTTTATTGGTATTGTGATGACCTAAAACCTACATCAACTACTTGCCATTACGACCGTCAAGTTCACATGCGTAAGCCCGTCGCCTGTCGCCCGATACCTTGATTTCTTTGCTTTTTAAATTATCTAACTCCTTATATCCGTCCACCTTTGTGCAGAAATGGAGGAAAGCAAGAGAAGGGCCTATATCAAGTAGTAAGCTGCTGTAAGAAAAAAACAAGAGGGGAGTCAACTCCCTAAGGGGACGGATCCGGCCCACCCATCTACCAAAAGGAAACTGTCAGAGAAGATTGACCATCTTCCAAAAAAGCCCAAGGTTAAGCCCGAATCAGTCGCGGGTTAAAGGCTGAACCTAAGAAGACGGTAACTTCGCTCAACCAAGGGAGGGGCAAGGGACTCATGATGAGTCATGTCCCCATCACTGAAGAACCACCCATCCTCCTTCGCGAGGATTCCCGGTATGTGCTGGAGCGACTTTCGTCCATCATCACAGCTGACGACTATAAGGACTTAAGCAACCACGCAATCGAAGCTATGGGGGAGACATGTCTTTTTAGCATTGCGCAGGTATGTCTTTTTCTTTCCTTCAGCTTGCCTTGTTACTAACCCTCTTTTGTTTTCAGGCGATGCTAATGATGAAAGGGTTAATGAACCGTTGTTTAAACCACAAGACGGCACTGGATTATGTCAGGGAAAAGGCAAAGTCGAGGGAGGATGAGCTTGTTGAGTTAAAGGCCTGGAAGACAGTTCAGGAAAAGAAGCTTGCTTACTTCGAGCAAGCCAGAGATGAGCTGGAGAAACAAACGGAGATGCTGAGGCAGGTCCTTGAGGATAAAGAGAAGGAGATCTATGACGCCAAGGATTAGCTCTGTCAGGTGAAGGAAGATGTGATACGGGAGTATCGTGATTTCGACGCCCTCTTGGCGGAGCTCGAAGGCTCTTTCGCTGATGGCTTTGACGACTACCTCCGTCAATTCAAAGCTTCTTTTCTAGACCTAGACTTGTCATATGTTTCCATTAATGGCCAGGCCTAGACCCCAGCTCAGCCCATCCACTCCGAGAGCACTGATGAATTATTTGCTGATGACGCCCTTGCGGACGATCTTAGTGGTAACGAAGAGACTGCTCCTATTGAAGGCCAAATCCAATCTGTTGAGGGTGGTACCTGTCAACTTGAAGACGTGTAGATTGTGGAAGAGAAGGATGAAGAAACCCCCCCTCCCCCCGGTCTAGCAGTAGTTTTTTCAATTTACTTAACATTGTAAAGTTTTTTATTTTTTATTTTTTTAGAACAGTATTTATGTTACTTTTTGTATCTAGACATCTCCCTTTATGAGCTTTCGTAATATACTAATAATTTGCTTTAAACTATCTGTCTACTTTGGTCCTTATTCCTGTAGATGAATCTGTTCAGTTTATGGTTATATGAATATATCTAATTGGTTAGGATGAATCCGTCTACTTTATAGGTTTAAGCAAATGTATTTAAATCTGTTCACCTTGTGAGCTCGACGGGCTTAAGTCATCTTATTGGGGTGATCCCGTCCACTTTATGGACTGGTTAAAAGATAAATCTGTCTGCTAAGTAGACTTGGTAAATTTGAGCTATTTTTGGGATGATTCCGTTCACTTTATGGACCTGTTAAATATAATCTTTTTCAAGATGAGTCCGTCCACTTTGTGGACTTGATTTTATTTCAATGCGTGGTTGAACCCGTCCACTTTATGGACTAGACCTTAGTTTGACGTGTGGTTGAACCTGTCTACCTTATAGACATTTTTAAATCACCCTTTAGGATGAACCCGTCCTTTTACGGACTTGTTTTTTTTATTTCAACGCATGGTTGAGTCCGTCCACTTTATGGACTTAAATTTTCAAATCATCTTTCAGGATGAATCCATCCCCGTACGGACTTAAATGTAGGGATGTATATAGCATACACATGGTATTTCTGAATAACTCCTCTTATAATGTGATAAAACATGCATAGAAATTGTTCGTAAAAAAGAAAAGAAAAATAGGAAACTGCCGTTCGCACTTAAAAATACTGTTAAATAATACAAATTAACTTAAAAGTAAACTGGAAATGAGGAGTGTTGTTTTTTGCATCGCTGTCTACTGGTAGTACTTCTTCAAGTGCTTTGTGTTCCATGGGTGAAGCAACTTTTGCCTGTCCAATGTCTCCAAGTGGTATGTTCACTTCCTATGCCACGATCCAATTCTGTATGGCCCTCACCAGTTTGGTCCTAGCTTTCCCTGGGAGGCGTCCTTTGTGGTGCCTGTTACCTTTTTCAGTACAAGATCTCCAACCTGGAAGTCCCTGTGTCTAACTTTGGAGTTGTAGTGCTTGGCCATGAGGTTCTGGTACCATGCTAACCTTTGCTCAATCATTGTTTTGACTTCGTCAACCAAATCAAGCTGCAGGCGCATAGCTTCGTCATTCTTACCCTCGTCATAGTTCCCTACTTTGTAGCTTGTAAGTCTTACTTCAGTCGGGAAGAGGGCCTCACTTCCGTATGCTAGTCAAAATGGTGTCTCTCCTGTAGGCATCCTAGCCGTTGTTCTGTATGCCCACAAGACGCTTGGTAGTTCATCTGACCACATGCCCTTTGCTGTCTCGAGCTGAGTCTTGATGATTTTAAGCAAGGATTGGTTCGTGACCTCAACTTGCCCATTAGTCTGGGGGTGGGCTGGTGACGAGTAGTGATTCTTGATTCCTAGCTGAAAGCAAAAGTCTTTGAAGGCGTAGTTGTCAAACTACTTTCCATTTTCTAAGACCAGTACTCTAGGTATACCGTACCTACAGATGATGTTCTTCCATACAAAGCTTCGTACATTCTTCTCCGTGATTGTGGTCAAGACTTTGGCTTCTACCCACTTTGTGAAGTAATTCGATATCGACCACTAGGAACTTCAACTGTCTAACTGCCGTTGGGAATGGGCCCATGATGTCCAACCCCCATTGAGCGAAAGGCCACGGAGCTGTCATCGGGGTGAGTTCTTCTGTTGGTTACCTAATGAGGTTGCCAAATCTCTGACACCTGTCACAAGCTTTAATGTACGCGTAGGCATCCTTCTACATTGTAGGCTAATAGTATCCTGCCCGGATTAGCTTGTGCACCAACGACCGTGATCCAAAATGGTTTCCACAGACTCCTTCGTGGACTTCTCTCATGACATAGTCTGCCTCATCGGGGACAAGACACCTCAGATACGGTCGGGAGAAGCTCCTTTTGTATAGGACATCTTTGATCAAAACGAAGTGCGCCTCTTGAACCTTTAATTTCCTTGCAGCCTCCTTTTTGTTGGGTAGCACTCCGTCCTTTAAGTAGGATATTATTGGTGCTGTCCAATTGTTTTTAGATCCTACCTTGTGCACATTCATCCTATCTATTAGTGGTGAGGTTTGAACGAAGGATAATACCCGGTCAGGACAATCATAGACTTTACTGATGCAGCCTTGGCAAGGCAGTCGGCTGGCTCGTTCTATTTTCTTGGGATTTGAACAAACTTCGATTAGAGGTCGTTCACCCGATTCTTCACTTGCTCCAAGTATTTCTTCAAAAATTTGCCTTTGCATTCGTAGTCCCCGTTAATCTTACTGGTGACTACTTGAGAGTCACAATACACTATCACATCCGTGGCTCCTGCTGCTTTTGCTAGATTCAGCTCTGCTATCAAGGCTTTGTATTCAGCTTCGTTATTTGTTGTCGGGAAGTTAAGTCTTATCATGCATTCAACTTTATCCCCTTCCGGACTGTGGAGTATCATACCAGCTTCGCCTGACCATCTGTTGGAGGATTCCACCGTGTGGATGCTCCATATTGACTGTGCGTCCACCCCCTGGCCCTCTGTGTTAGTGAACTCTGTGATGAAATGAGCAACAACCTACCCTTTTATGGCCATCTGAGGGCGATACTACATGTCGAATTCACTCAACTCGATTGCCCATAGCGTCATCCGTCTAGCTGCTTCAGGGCTGCTCATTGCCCTCCGTAAAGGCTTGTCGGTCAAGACGACCACAATGTGGGCTTGAAAGTATGGCTTGAGTTTCTGAGCTGTAGTCACTAATACAAAGGCGAGCTTCTCCATTGAGGGGTATATTTCTTTTGCACCTCGGAGCGCCCTGCTAGTGTAGTACACATGCTTCTGTACCCCATCTTCTTCTTTGACTAAGGCTGTGCTAACGGCTGCCGAGGAAACGGCCAGATATAGGAATAATTCTTCTTTAAGTTTGGAGGGACTTAGCAATGGTGGGGAGGAAAGGTATGCTTTTAGGTCTTCGAACGCTTGTTGACATTCGGTCATCCATTCAAACGACTTCTTCAGCATGCGGAAGAAAGGTAGGCACTTATTCGTTGCTCTTAAGATGAACCTGTTTAGTGTAACAATCTTACCTTTTAGGCTTTGTACCTTCTTGATGCTTGCCGGTGGTGTCATTTCCATTATCGCCCATATCTTGTCTGGATTGACCTCGATGCCTCTTTGGGATACCATAAACCCCAAGAATTTCCCCGCTCTTATCCCAAATGCACATTTACTTGGATTCAGCTTCATGTTATAAGACCGAAGGGTGTCGAAGGTTTCTTGGAGGTCATTCAAATGGTTGCCCTCCCATATACTCTTCACCAGCATGTTGTTCACGTAAACTTGCACGTTCCTTCAAATTTGATCCGCGAACATCTTGTTCATTAGAATTTGGTAAATGGCGCCTACGTTCTAGAGTCCGAATGGCATTACTTTGTAGCAGAAGAGACCCTGGCTGGTAACAAATGAAGTTTTCTCTTGATCAGCCTCATCCATCTTGATCTGGTTGAAGCCAGAAAAGGCGTCCATGAAGCTCAACAACTGGTGTCTTGTAGTCGAATCTATCAAGATGTCGATTCGCGAAAGGGGGTAGCTATCTTTGAGGCATGCCTTACTCAAGTCTGTAAAATCTATGCACATCCTCCACTTTTTGTTAGCTTTCTTGACCATCACCACGTTGGCCAACCATTCGGGGTACTACACTTCTAGTATGAATTGTGCTTCCTGTAATTTGTGAACCTCCTCGGCTATGGCCTTGTCTTATTCCTACACGAATACCCATTTCTTCTGACGGATGGGAGTGAAGGAAGGCGATACATTCAATATGTGGACCATGACTGAAGGGTCAATTCCTGGTATGTCTTCATGGCTCCATGCAAACACGTCCTAGTTTTCACTTAGAAAAGTTGTGAGCATCTGTCGAACCGGCCAGCTAGCCAGTGTTTCAATCTTAGTCCTTCTTTCTAGTCTAGCATCATCTAGGGTTATCTCCTCCAATCCTTCCACTGGTTCCGCCATTGTCCGTTGCTTCTCTATGCACATAGTCTGTAAATGATCATCCGTTTCAAGCATGGCAATGTAGCATTCGCGTGCTGCCACTTGATCTCCCTATACTTCAACCACTTCGTATTCGGTTGGAAACTTGATCATTAGGTGGTAAGTTGAGGTTACGGACTTCCACAAGTTAAGGATAGGACGGCCCAGGATGGCATTGTAGGCAGATGAACAATCTACAACCAGGAACGTGACATCCTTTGTGATTTACCGTGGGTAATCTCCAACTATTATGGGCAAAGTGACCGCTCCTAAGGGGTGTACTCTTGTTCCTCCGAATCCGACAAGTGATGCATTGGTTAGAATCAAACGTTCTCCCCCTACCCTCATTTGCTGGAATGCCGGATAGTATAGGATATCGGCAGGTCTCCCAATGTCCACAAGGACTCGGTGTGTGTTGTAATCTCCTACACGCATGTTGACTACAAGTGCATCGTTGTGTGGATGGTGGAGATGTCGAGCATCTTCCTCCGTGAACTCAATTACAGGGTTGTCAATTCGTACCATCTTTGGGACGTACCCCATCAGCTAGACATTCTGAACCATCAGTAGGTAGGTCTTATATGCTTTCTTAGAAGAACTTGAAGCCTCATTGCCCCCTATAATCATCCTTATGTCTCCCAAGGGTCGCCTAGGGCGCTTGTTTTCTTTCATTGCAGGGTGTCCTTGGGGCTATTCCATCCCTTCCTTACCGATGAACCTCTGTAACTTCCCTTACCTGATGAGAGCTTCTATCTACTGCTTTAAGTTATAACACTCGGAGGTATTGTGGCCGTGATCGCGGTAGAAACGGCAGTACTTGTCTCTAGGCCTCTTACTAGGGTTACCCTTCAACTTACCAGGGAATGTTAGGGCTCCTTCATCTTTGATTTGCATCATGACTTGATCAATCGAGGTGTTCAAAGGGGTAAAGCTTGTGAATCTTCCAGTTAAGGGCTTAGAGCGTCTATTTTCCCTTCTATCTCCCGTCTTGGCCATCTTTCACCCCCTGTCCTGTCATGCTTCCTCCTATATCTCTCTCTTTTTAGGCTTCTCCTCGTGGGCCAACAGCGCATCTTCTGCTTCATGTACTTAGTAGCCCTGTAGAGCACATCTGGCATGGTTTTCAGTTTATTCTTATACAAGGAGAATAGAAACTTACCCTTCCGCAGCCAATTCATGAATGCGACTACAAGTATTTAGTCGTCAACTTCATTGATTGAGAGCACCTCCTTGTTAAAGCGGGTTATGTAAGGCCTCAACGTCTCTTCCTCCCATTGCTTAATGCTCATTAGGCATGCAGTGGATTTCTTATACCTGTGCCCCCCAATAAAGTGAGGCAAACTAGGCGCTTAGGTCCTTAAAGGTACCAATGGAATTAGGCGTCAACCTGTTGAACCAAATCCTTGCGGGGTCCTTCAGCGTTGTGGGGAAGGCCCTACACATAATCTCGTCTGCCACTCCTTGTAGGTGCATCAAACTCATGACGGACTCCAAGTGATCGAAGAGGTCTTTAGATCCGTCATAGCTTTCCACCTAAGGCATACGAAACTTTGGTGGAAGGGGAAACGATGTGAATGGTGAATCAATTCAATGGACCAAGTTATCGAGGTCACTAGACACCCGTCCTCTGAGAGTGTTCATCATGAAGTCCATTCGTTCCTTCATCATTTACATCTCTGCGACTATGTGAGGCGAAGCCGTATCTGTGGCGGATGGACGACTTGTATCCTATCACTCTTAACTGCTTGGGGCGATGCTACCCTCCGGCCCCTCTTAGTTCCTTCTTTCAGCACTGGTTCCTTCCTGGTCCTTCTCTTGGGTGTTAAGCATTGCGTTCTTCTGGTGCAGCTGCTCTTCTATGTTATGATTTTGCTTGGTGAGGCATTCCACTGCTGCTGTGACGGTTTGAACCTGTCTCTCTAAGGCAATGGCGCACGGTTCGTGACCTTGATTGTTAGTGATTGTTGCCATCAAACGAGTAAGTACCATGCAACATTTTTTCCAGGAAGTGGTAAGCAGGGCTTATCTCTGCCTTTCCCACAGACAACGCCAACTGATGATGCCGAAAATCGTCAGTTAGTTGCACAATCCTCACGTGCTCAAGACAAAACCTGCACAACACAGAATAAGAAAAACCTTAGGAGAGTAATGGTGTGGTACCGGCCAAAGACCCTCTGAAAATTAAGTTAGAGAACATTTTCACAACTCTAGAGTGCCAGAGTAGGGGTGAATTATGCATACCTTGTTTTCTGAGGGCTTTGGATTTTTATAGTAGTGTAGAACCGGCCTCCGTTTCTTGTGTAGGAAGGTGTTTCCTTACGAGGAAGATTATCATAAAGGTGCGTATATTACGGGATTCTTCTTGTGTTGGGATTCTACATGATATGGGTTAACCATGGGACGCAAGTTATTTCCATTTTGGATTCCTTGGAGCCCACTCAAAACCATGTAGGTGCCACCTGGCTCTGGCATCCGCCTACCTTGTAATCATGTGACTTGAATCCGTCCATACCGAGGGACCATCCATCTATTATGGGGAAAAGTCTGTCTGTCATGTATCCTATCCATCCAATGCCCCTCTGGTGCCTTATTTCCGACAACCCACGAATCTAGTACTGTTAGGTCTACTTAAATTTTGTACTCTTCAACTTGTGACATTCAAAGCAAGTGAAGCACTAGGAACTATCCTTGCCCTTATTCATTATAGCATCAAAGGTGAAGAAGTTTCAACATAAATAGCACAATTGTGTTTCCAAAATAAATCTAACCCTCCAACATGGTTAACTTGGGACACACCAAAATAACCTCCAAAATTCAATTTATCATGGATTCCAATTAGCCTAGCTTCATCCAAACATGTTTCAGCTAAGAACACAATTGCAAGATTTTGTGCCCGTACAAAATCAATGAGCTCATGTGAGGAATTTGGAAAGGGCCTTTGGAGCAAGTAAGTTACGCTGATCATCTCCCAAAGAGAAAGGGCCTTTGGAGCCAGTAATATTAACCAAAGTAGAGTCCAAATTACTAACCCCACAAGAGACACATTTTTGAAGCCTGTGAGCTGAGGCGAAGGCATGTAGAACTTTCTAGGGGCCATGGCCCCCAAAACTTTTAAATCTCTTTGTAATATTATATAAAAATAAGTTGTGCTCATCTTTATCTATATATATATATATATATAAACTAAAGCGTAGCATTTATTATTGCTATGCTCCTGTTGAGCCACATCAGCAGTCACGTCATCCACATATTTTCTACATTTTCTTTTTCTATGTAAACTTTTCTTCCCCACCCCATATTCTCCAAATATATATATGTGTGTGTGTATATATATATATATATATATATATATATATATTCGTCTCCCTATTAGTTTACATCTACTGTTACACTTCTTCCAACTTTTTCCCTTCCTTTTTATCTCTTTATCTCCTCACTACTCTCTACTTTACCGTTACATTTTCTTCCTCTTTCTTATATTTTGACTTTTCTTCTTCCCATTTTATTTTGTTTAAATTTGATATCACTTTTTTAGTTAGACCATACTTTCCCCCCCACAAAACTATGAGTACTCTTTCTCTCTCTCTCTCTCTCTCTCTCTCTCTCTCTCTCTCTCTCTCTCTTTGGATTTTTGTTCTTTCTTATACCTCTAATTAAGGTTGATGGTTCTTTTTTCTTTCTTTTTTAATATGTGTTTTGGTTTAGAAAGTCTTCTCTGTCGCTTTTATAACTTTGGTTGAATTTTGGTTTAGGTTAATACTTAATTTCTTTTGGAAATAGGAATTTGAATACATCTACCAATTGTTTGAGTAATAAATTATTATAAAGTCTATTTTTTATTCCTTTAGTTTCATTTTAATTTTGGCTGAGATAATATTGTAATATTGTGATGAGTTTTGATTATTATGATAATTTTCTTATTCCTTAAGAGATAAGAAATTTGAATAATAAATTTTAAACTTATAAAGTTTAGTTGTATACACTACGATAGAAGTTAGAAAGGATATGTGTCAGTTCGTTTAGACCCCTTAAACCCAAACAGATTAACCTAGAGAATTAGCCAAGTGATTAACTTAGGTAATTTAATTAAATCTAGGTTAACACAAATAAGCAAAAACAGTAAAGCAGCGGAAATTAAAGAACACAAAGATCTGATGACCCAGGAAAACCAAACTGGTAAAAAACCTGGGGAGGATTTAACCTAGCTATCCTCAAGGTAAACTGAATCCACTATGAAAGAATCGAAGTTTACACAATAAGACTTAGACCACTAACATCCTATTGCTACCCAAGTGTAGGAAACTTACTACCACGACCACGTGACAGCTCCGAGATCCACGGACTCCTTCTTTCTTTAATCTTTGCAAAACACAAACATCCCCGTTTGTGACTTTGAGATCCCACTCAAAGGTTTAGCAACACAAACTCTCCTGTTTGTGACTCCAAGACCACCCTTGAAGGTTTAGATCATCAGCTCCTTTGATGACTAGAGAAGGCAGCAACTTTAGCAATACCGGATCTTGAGATTCTTCAAGGAACAACACCGGTAGAAGTAATAAGAGAGGTTTTAGGAACAAAACCCTAAATATAAAAGAGGTACACTCTTCTCTCTCTAAAAAGCCTTGTAAAAAACGTACTTAGGGTTTCCTTTATATAGTGGGAGAAGTAGATCTGAAACCCTAATCCTTAATGGGCTAGAACTGCTGTTTAGGCCAATTTAAAATTCTGCAGATACGATTTTCGATCAGTCGAGCCTGTTTTTCGATCGATCGAACCAGGCAGATTCTAAATTCTTCTTTTTGCAGCTTGTATGTTCTTGTGTGCTCACGATTTGCCAATTGTTCTAAACTTTTAGAACCTAACAATATGGTTCACCTTTAAAAAATATTAATCAAACACACATAAAATAATAAAATGATATATTTGTAGAGATAAAAAGATTAAAAAAAAAATACTTGTAGCAGTTTAAAAAAAATAGAAAATACTTAAAGTAATTGTTACTTTTTATATATTACACATAATTACATAATATTTATATTCTCACACATTGCGTGAGTCTACGGCTAGTGTACATATAATGATTGGCCCCCCCCAAAAGTGATTTTACTTGCCCAGTTCCTATTAGTTTTTATGCTTTTCCCTTTGAAATCTCTCACTGGCTTTACGGTTCGAATATCTTAGTTTCTCAAGTGTGCTTCACCAAAAAAAAAGGGACTTAGTAAAGGCTAATCAATCCAAACTGCATTTCTTTATTTCTCTCTTCTATTATCATCATTTTTTGGGTAACAAAATTGACATTTTTCTCAACATCCCCATTTTCCCCTCAAAGTTATATATTTTTCTAAAATTTATCACCGTCAGTTTTTTTTTTTTTTTTTTGGAAAAGAATTTGATTTGTTTCAAGAAAGAGAGATTGAGTTGCAATGGATTTATGGTACATTTTTCTTGAAAGATTTGAAAAAGGAAATTTCTAAGAAGTTCCATGTGGAAATGATAATAAATAAAATTTATTATATGAAGAATCACTATCGAGCATAAGTTTGATGAGAGGTGTTAAATTCTGTCTTTTATATTTTGTTACATGTTTATAGCAAATTAGACAATTTTATATACTCTTCTAAAAAATGAAAATTTTATATACTTATTTGAGTTTATAATATGTTAAATTATATATATATATATATATATATATTACTTATGATGTATAATTAACCTATGAATACATAATTTGGCCCCTCAAGTTAAAAATCCTAGCTACGCCCCTGCATGTGAGGAATTTAAAGTTTGCACGTGGACTGAGTTTGAGATATCAAAAAGAATATTTGGAGGAGTGTAGAGAATCACAAAGTGATGAACTAACTCACGTGTTGGTAAAGAGTCCTGATAAACATGGATAGCTTTGTTATGATTATCCATAGAAGGAAAAATAAAACCAACCTTACTCTAAGTGGTGGCTCTTGGTTTTTTTTTTTTTTTTTTTTTTTTTTTTTTTTTTTTTTTTTTTTCTAGAAGGGTCAATAAGAAGATGAATCTTGAGTAAGAGATGAATTTTGTGGTCTAAATAGTTTTGTCACAAATTTTTCCATAGTACTAAGAAGGTAATAAAAGATAACCTATAAATTCATTTCATATATTGTTTCTTCATATAATTAACATACTAATTATGATTGCTAAAATTAAATCTTGGAAATAATCTATTGTTTCCAAATAAAATACCCACTACGCATCATTGGCGGTCACTTTGTAAGTGCAAGTTCTTATGGGGTGGGGGGGCAAAGGTCGGGATTTAACTCTCTAGGAGGGAGTTTTATAAACATATACACTTAAATTAAGTTAAAGCGAGATTTCTATCTCAAATTAAAAAAATAAAAATACAATAAACATATTAATTATTGTTATCATGTGAACTTTAACTATTATTACTTAGAATATTTTTATTAATTAGTTTACGTCTTTATTCTATACAATTCTTGTATTTAACAATTCAACTCAACTTTGTCAACTATTGGTCTTTGTAATTCTATTAAGAAAATTTTTGTTATGTTAACATTTGTTTTTGTCTTCACTCAATCACCCCCCTATCCCCCCCCCTCTAATATATATATATATATATATATATATATATATATATTATATTTAGAATCAATTGATTGTCTAGCCCATGCCCCATTCCCCACTTAACAAATAAAAAATTAAAAACATATTCAAATTCAACCACTCCATTAACAGATTCTTTCAAAAGTATAAATTAATTGTAACTTTATTTAACAATTCAACTCAACTTTGACAACTATTAGTCTTTGTAATTTTATTTAGAAAATTTTTGTTCTGTTAACATATGTTTTGTCTTCACTCAATCACTCTCATGTCCTACACCCCTTGTCTAATTTATTTATTTAGAATCACTACTTCCCTAATTGTTTAAATATCTTTTAAGTGTTAAGATTTATTAATTACTGATCGACTGACTGGCGCATGCATGCCCCAACCCCCACTTACAAATAACAAATTAAAAACACATTCAAATTCAGCCACTCCACTCGTAGATTCAATCAAAAGTTTTAATTAATTGTAATTTTATTTGCAAAAATAGAGATCATATTCAAGTTTATTTCAGTTGGACTTGGACTTAAAAAAAAAAAAGATTTAGAATTAGGGACTCAAGATATTCAAATTTCTATTTCAGGGTGTCAAAATGAAAAAAGAAATTATGAAATTACTTCCATAGAATTCTCATATTTCCCCAATTCGGGGATAATCTCTGAGGCCTCCACTGCTATAGGCTAAACAATAGCCTTAGCACCAATCATTTCCTTCAAGGGTTACCCTTTAACTTCATAAAAACCAGGGACAAAGACAACGCTCTTCCTAGAGGCAGTTTGCAATGTGAAAAGTACTTAAAGAGTTCTCAAAGTTTAATAGTAGGCCAGGCAAATAAATGGTAGATGAGCCCAAAGTGGTTTTTGGCCTATTACATGTATTAAGCCATAGCTCAGGCGTCTATTTAACAATCTCAAAGATACATTGACACCCTTAAGAAGAAAGATCGGGCAACCCATTTTAGTACCTTAAAGATAAACTAAAACCTGTCAAAAGAAACATGTGTGTGTATGGAGGTGTCTCTCAAAAAGTAAGTGGCAGAAAGGCAGAAGTGAATTTCCAAAGAGATGTTTTTATTACAATAAAGGAGTAATCTAACTTAATTAAGCCTACTACAAATAAATTTTGAATTTTGATAGTGTAAGAAGTTTAGACCCCTTAAACCCAAACAGATTAATCTAGATATTTATTCAAGTGATTAACTTAGGTAAATTAAGCAGTTCTAGGTTAACACAAATATAGCATATCATGCAAAGTGCAAAAAATAAAGAACACACGATATGATAACCCAGGAAAACCAAACCGGTAAAAAACCTGGGAGGATTTAACGTAGCTATCCTCAAGGTAAAACAGAATTCACTATGAAAGAATTGAAGTTTACACAATAGCGACTTAGACCATTAACATCCTATTGCTACCTTGAGTAGGAAACTTACTACCATGACCACGTGACAGCTGCGAGTCCACAGACTACTTCTTTCTTGAATTCACAGCAAAGCACAAGCACTCTTACTTGTATATCTTGAAGTTCTTGAATCTACAACTGAATGATCACCAAGCTCTTGACATCAATCTTGAGTTTGGAAACCCTAAGTGTATGTGAAGGTAAACACCTCTAGATCTCACAAAAAGATTCACACACACAACATTCAGAACACTAAAAACGTGGCTAGGGTTTTCCCTTTTATACTTAGGGCAAAACATAAAACCCTATATGTCAAACAGGCTTGGGCTGAGTTGGAAATTCTGCTGAAAAAAACAATATGCACGACTTTCGATCGGTCGAGTCTAATTCTCGATCGATCGAGCCTGGCAGATTTGCATAGTGACTTCTACAGTAACTCGATTCCAATTTTACACAAAAAGAACATACTTTGAGCAAGTCTTAACAAGACTAAAACTATTTCGATCATGGTTTGCCAACCTTACAAAATGAAGTTCTAATACATTAGTTCCTAATTATTTAGAATCTAACAAACTCCCCCTTTGGCAATCTGTGACAAAACACAAACTTAACAAAATGCTCAAAGTTTACAAAATAAGCAGCTCATTACAAAAAACAAAAGCCCAGCTAAACAAAATCAACCTAACTACTATCTATCAGTTGCAAGAGTAGACAGCAGCACGACTGAATCAACTTGTATATTCCTGTAACACTTAACAAAAACATAAACGCATGTGTGGAAAATACAAGTAACATAGAAAATAACTTCTTGATTTCACACAACACAAAATAGAGACATATATCATGATTAACCTTATAAATATAAATCAATAAGCAATGTAGCATAGTGAAACAAGAAACATATACAAAAAAAATGTAAATAACTCCCCCTATCATGAGCCAAAAAAGATAAATACACAATGAAGCACCTAGATACAATCTAAAACCTCCACAGCTCCACAGTATCACAACAATAAACAAAATCTCCCCCTAAGACAAAAACTCCTCTACTACAAAGAACAAACTCCACTACACAATGTACTCCCCGTTTTTGTGACGAATTGCCAAAGGGCACTCACTCATCACCAAAAGGAGGTGGCGGAGAAGAACGCCGAAAACTCTCCAAATCTGCTTGCAACGCTCGAATCTCATCAAGCACATCCACCAAAATCTGACCATGAGCTGCCTGGACGGTCATGACAGTGTCTAACATCCGACGAATGTCCAAATCATCCGAAGGAGAAGGTGGAGGAACAGCAGCAGTAGCAGTCGGATCAGTAGACGTCTCTGCCGTAGGAGCACCTATAGAAGAGGAAGGAGGAGGAGTGACATCAGAAGGCTTAACCCTAGGATGCTCAGAGCTAGCTCGAAGCTGAACAGCCTTTTGCCTAAGAAAGGTGGCACCTATAGCAGCAATGATATAAACGGGCTCAGAAGCAGAGAAATCCTAATCCTAAATGAAGAAGAATCCGATGAATAAAAACGAGAAAGAACAAAGCATGAGCAATAGAATTACTCCTATGCACTTCGTTCAAAGAACGAAGAAAAAGATGAGGGAAACTGATAGGAGCATCAGTGACAAGAGCATATAGGAACAGACATCACTCAATAGGGATAGTGTGTAGATGAGAGATATGCCACAAGAAATGACAAGCAATCCAAAAGAAAAGATAGTGGATATCAGAAAGCTCAGCAAACATGATCCGAGGATCAGAACCCCACTGGATAGAAGACCTAGTGATGTATGACATCACGTTGTCAAGGGGAGGAGACTCATCATAGGGATAGACAAGATGAGAAACCAAGGGTACCCCAAGAGCATTAGACACTACCGAAGGAGTAATGCGATACTAAAGTGTTGGAATCATAGACGTGGATAGAGAGGTTCGAGTAGAACTCTCTAATCAGAGTAATTGGAGGCGGATGATCTATGTCTACCAAGGGTAACCAACCTCGATGCTCAAAGTTACACCTAACCTCATTATCTACCTCATCTAGAAGTACCCTACGCTTACCCCAAATGTTTCTCCTAAGGTTAAGAGTCTCGTATATCTCCTAATGTTTCTCACTCAAGAATCTATTACTATCAAAAGATGGTGAAGAAGAAGAAGTCCTATGAGCTCTAGTTTTCCTAGGCATAATTCTACAAACTAGAATGAGAGACACAGAAAGAAAATAGACAAAAGAAAAACCAAGGGCAGACTGCAAGATTAGCACCAAAACAACAATATAGAAATAACAATTCGATATGATGCATGAGCAGAAAAATTAAATGATGCATGGTCTAATGCAATGAAAAACAGTTCAAATATGATCCAAATTCACAAAATTGGCTTGAGCAAGAATTTTTTATCAAAAATCCCCAAATTTGAAAAACCCATTTTCACAAAACCCAAAAAATTGAGAAATTGATCGTTGCACAAGTTGGAAAACACAATATAATGATCAAATAAGTCAATCTAACAAGCCAATTTCATCAATTTACATCAATTTGAACAAAAGCCCCAAATTCAGCAATTTCAAGCCCTAGAATTTTCAATTTTTCACAAATCATCAAATTAAACCACATAGATCACATGTATATGGTATCCCAACAAAAACCCAATGATTTATTGTGAAAGAAAATAACCAAAAACATCAACAATCCCAAAAATATAAATGCCGAAAATAACCCAACAAATGCATGAATTAATGCATGAAAAATGGAAATAAATGCAAAAGGAAGGGTAAAAAGGTCTTACCTGCACTAGAGTAGAGAAACTATGAAAAAGATTCGGAAGAAAACGACAAAAATCCTTGTTGGAGCCTTGACCGGTTGGTGAGAGAGAAAGAAAGTTTGAAAAGTTTTTGAAAAGTAAAGAACACGTGAAGAAAAAGTCCTTTTTAAAAACTCTCAGCCCGATTTTTGATCGATCGAAAATTAGATTCGATTGGTCGAAAAAACTTCGATTGATCCAGTACTAATCGAGTACTGATTGAAACAGACAAAAGCTCACAAAGGGATTTAAAAGCGATTTCGATCAGTCGAAAAACAGGTTCAATCGATCGAAATTCTGGAAAAAATAGTTTTTTAAAGAACAAAGCAATTTCAGTGCAAAAACTCCTCAAAGCATTAACTTTTATGAATAAAATGCATGAGTATGAGATGAAATGTTTTTCAAAAACACTTGTTTAGATCACAATTTTCAAAAATTAAGATTTTCACTCAATTCTCCTCAAATTCTCAAACATCAAACATGTTTTGCATCAATTTCAAGAAATTATCAAACATGGTTGGTAAGACTAAAAACTCACATAGTAACATGTACAAAGTTTAGCAAAGAGAACTTGTGTAATGTGTGTGCAACTAGCAAAAGCTTGAGAAACATGTGAGGTGATATATGAATAAAATCAATCACAATTTCAACAAAACTCATCACATAAATTTGAAAGAGACTATTATCGAAAAAGTTACATCATATAACTCTCACATCTTTTAGAATAAAAGCTTGCATTCATGTAAGTTTCTTGATTTGCCTCATAATATACACACCAATTTCAATTGATCAGAAACTTATTAAAATGGCCGGGATAATATACACACCAATTTTATTTGAATTGTGAAATTATTATCGTCCAATAATGTACACACCAATTTTAACATTTTAACCGAAGCTACACCTTATGATCTTTTTGTGTATGTGCTACACTTTCTCGGGTACAAAATCTTACGATATGCACTAAGATGTTCATGATTGGCTAATAAACAGTGGTGAGATGGTTATTTATGCCTTTCTCAAAAAGATCAAGTCCGACAATCAAAGACATATGACTTCAAAATCAAGATCATGTGATCAAAACTATAAACATCTTCCCACACAACATGCACTACACAGCTCAAACTAGTAAAGTGCAATAAAATAAGCTCATTCAAGCTAAACAAGGCACATAAACATGTTATGTAAAAATAGATTGACCAACCTTATTTTCAAATTTAAGAAAAATACTGCAAAAACACATTTTGCAAAACACAAACTTGTTACCCCTTTTTTTTTTTTTTTTTTTAAATAAAAACAACCTAGAATGAAATGCATGAATGTTATGCAATGCAAATCCTAGAAAAAAGTGGTCACAAGAGATAAAACAATGAAGAACAAGAACCATGTCAGACAAACTCAATTAGATTGAGCCTTTTGCATCCAAAACCTTTTAGATGCAACTCTAGCATTAGAGTTATTATTCAAATTAGAATTCTGAACAACTCCAGGATTGGAATAAAGGTTTAATGCCCTTACCAATTCACCAATAAGTACCATAGGATCTTGTGCTTGAGACACATGTACTTTTGGTTTATTTGCTTGCTTAGCAACTTGCAACTTGAAACAGTTTGGATGTATGTGCCTAGACTTTCCACAAAAATGGCAAACCCATGTAGGCTTATCATGCAACTTGCCCTTAGAAGAATTAGTAGCCTTAGATTTAAACTCTTGAAGATCAATCCTAACCTTCCTAGGAGGTGTAACTTCTATAGAATTAGCAGCTTCACTGAAAGAGGGTTCGACAACCTCACTCTTAGAGAGTTCAGTAGAAGGAACAAAGTTTGTGGAATGGAGTTCAGGCACAAAGATGCTTTCCACAAAACCTAAGCCAGTTTTGTCTAAGGGAGACTTTTGAATACTTAGCATGTGATCAAGTTTGGAGCTTGCAGAACTATTAGTTTGTTCTCTAGCAACAGATAATTCAAGTTCCAAATTTTTAACTTTATCAAGTAAAAGCATGTTCTCAGTCTTCACATTATTCAAAAGTTCATTAGCATCAAACAATTTCACAAGCAAATTTTTCTTATCAAGTTCAAGAGATGCAATTTTCTTTAAGCCAAGATCAACATTCATAGTATCCTTTGCAGCAACTTTGCAAAGTTTATTATAGGCTTCTTGTAAATCTGCATCTTCAGAGAGCTCCCCATCAGAAGGGTTCTCTTCAACAGACACGCTCTCATTGACTACAGCAATAGCAATGAAAGTAATGGAGTTTTCATCCTTATCACTGACAGATTCATTGTTACAAACTTCATCATCACTAAGGATTACAGTCATAGCCTTACCCTTAGACCTCAAGTATGTAGGACATTCAGATTTCATATGACCATACCCTTGACATCCAAATCATTGTTATCCCATAGAATTATTAGAGGGTTGACCTACTTTCTCTTTAGGTTTTTCAGTGTTATTAACCTTAGTAGGATCATTCCTCCTAAAATTTCTAGGTTCAGCAGTGTTCTTACCTTTTGCCCTTCTGTTATTGTTCCTAAGGAAATTTCTAAAGTTCTTGGCAAGATAGGCAATCTCTGTAGCAGAGAGCTCATCATCAAATCCACTAGCATCAACATCATCAACAGACTTAAGAGCCATTGATTTGGATTTGTTAATTTTAGGTAGGTCCAACTCATAGGACTGAAGAGATCCTACAAGTTCAACAACAGGGATGGAGTCCACATCCTTGCTTTCAGTGATGACAGTCACTTTAGGTCTAAAATCCTCAGTCAAAGATCTAAGAATCTTCCTAACAATTTTAGGTTGATCATAGATCTCATCCAAATTATATGCAAAATTAACAATATCATTAAGTTTGACATAGAATTCATCAAAAGATTCATCATCAATCATTCTAATGCTTTCAAATCTAGTAGTCAATTTCTGTAACTTATTAATTTTAACAACCTTTGTGCCTTCATGCACAGTTTGGAGGATATTCCAAGCAGTATGAGTAACCTCAACATTAGAGAAGTTTAGTGTAAGAAGTTTAGACCCCTTAAACCCAAATAGAATAACCTAGATATTTATCCAAGTGATCAACTTAGATAAATTAAGCAGTTTTAGGTTAGCACAAATATATCATATCATGCAAAGTGCGGAAAATAAAGAATACACGATATGATAACCCAGGAAAACCAAACCGGTAAAAAACCTAAGGAGGATTTAACCTAGCTATCCTCAAGGTAAAACAGAATTCATTATGAAAGAATTGAAGTTTACACAATAGCGACTTAGACCACTAACATCCTATTCCTCCCTTAAGTAGGAAACTTATTACCACGACCACGTGACAGTTCCGAGTCCACAGACTACTTCTTTCTTGAATTCACAGCAAAGCACTAGCACTCCTGGTTGTATATCTTGAAGTTCTTGAATTTGCAACTGAACGATCACCAAGCTCTTGACATCAATCTTGAGTTTGGAAACCCTAAGTGTATGTGAAGGAAAACACCTCTAGATCTCACAAAAAGATTCACACACATAGCATTCAGAACACGAAAAACGTGGCTAGGGTTTTCCCTTTTATACTTAGGGCAAAACATAAAACCCTACACGTCAAACGGGCTTGGGCTGAGTTGGAAATTCTGCAGAAAAAAACAATCTGCACGACTTTCGATCGGTCGAGTCTAATTCTCGATCGATCGAGCCTGATAGATTTGCACAGTGACTTCTGCAGTAACTCGATTTTAACTTTACACAAAAAGCACATACTTTGAGCAAGTCTTAACAAGACTAAAACCGTTTTGATCATGGTTTGCCAACCTTACAAAATGAAGTTCTAATACATTAGTTCCTAATTCCTTAGAACCTAACAGATAAAATTAAATTTTGTCTGAATAATACACTTTTTATTATTATTTTTTATAATTTAATTTAAAATAATGTGAAGTGGTGGATTTGAATGCCAAATACCTCCCTTAAAAACACTAAAAAGTATTAGTTGAGTTACAAGACTCTTAGTGTAAGAACATTATACATAATAGTTTTATGACTTTTATCTTTTATCATCAAATTAGATTAAATTAAAGAATGTATTTTCAGTCATAAAATAATGGTTTATTTCTAAAATAAATACTCCTATTTTTTGGTTAAAATATTTCTAAAATATTTTATCTTAAAAGAAAACACCAAATCCACATTGCTTTTGTGATGAGGCTTGAATTACAATTGGTGAAGGATTTTTTTTTTTTTCAAAATAACATCATTTTTTTGACAGTTTCGTTAGTTAGCATAGTTTGCAAATTATTTTGAAAACTAACATCTCAAGCTTGTAAAAATCAAATTCATTGTAGCAACTCGAGTGCAAGTCTCGAGTTCAATGGAACTCAAGTTTTAGAAACTCGAGTTCCTTGCTCTCTTTCCTTTGTACTTCATTCTCCAAAGGCCAAACCCTTTCTCTAGACCAAATCAAGAACAAACCCACAAAGACCAAATCAAGAACAACCTCAAGAACCCAAAAACAAACCCACAAACACTCAACCACGGCAGAAACCACACCCACAAACCGACAAATCACAAAAATGGTTTTGGTTCGGGTTGAGAGAGATGAGCTAGAGATCGAACCACCGCCGATGGTGGCGATGATGGTCGGAGGAAGAGCCAAGGAGCTTGGCCATGGAAGTTCAGAGAGCAGAGGAGTAGGTTCGTTGTTTTTGATTGATCTGGGTTTATTGTTTCTTTCTTCTTTATTGATTTGCCTTCTTCTTTTTGATCTCTGCCTTCTTCTTAGTGAATTTGTGGAACTCAAGTCTTAGAGACTTGATTTCCACATTGATTTTCATAGAAAGCGAGCCTTTGATACTCAAGTTGCTACAATGAACTCGAGTCTAAGACACTCGAGATGTTATTTTCTTAAATAGTTTGGAAACGATGTTAACTAACGAAATTGTTTGAATATGGGTGTTATTTGAAAAAAAAATCCAATTGGTGAACGACCTTGTTCTTTTCCACATTAAAAAGGTGTCACTGCCATAAAGTGAAGTAGGGAGGGAATAAAGTTGTTCTTTTCCTCATTAGTTTGGTACAACGTTTGAATTGTAATTTTTTGTTACCTTTTCCGTCTTCAAACCACAAAATGTAAATCCAGGTATGCATCTAGAAAGTAATAAAAGTAGTCAAATTTAGTATTAATTGAAATTTTTCCAACAATGATTAGAAAATACAAGGCATAATAAGTAGTTTAATTATGACGTAAGAGTAGTGTCTGATCATTTTCATATATGTTAAACTCACAGACACTCCCCGATATAGCTTCTTGTTGTTCTAGCCATCCTTAACAGCCAACACCACAAAAACCTTTGCAGTATATATTGCATCTGGAATAGCCATAGTTTGACGGGCACTGCTTAGGATAGCAAGCTTTATAGCATTGAACATCATACACATAATAAGCTTCCCTAAGCTCAACACAAGCAGCAAACATCACAACCATAGCAATGAGGAGTAGGGCTACCACTTTGGTTGAACCCATTTGCGCTCTGCTTCTTTGTACTTTGTTTGTAGCCTTTAATTATAAATTGTGATGTGTGGGGTTTTTTTTTGTGGGAGTCTTTGCATTTTATAGCAATATATTTACGTTGGAAAAAAAATGGGAGTTAAGAGGCCCACCTATTTTTAGGTTAGACCATGGAATCGTTTAGTTGATTTATGGTGTAGGTGTAAATGAGCAGATTGTCATGGAGTTAGTCAGTTATAAAAAAAAAATAACAATATGTGTAAAGAGAACAACTTATGCATACAACAAGTTTTGTGACAATTTTGTCATGGTTACCACCGCGCACCCTTAGTGCGGTGGTTACTTTATAAGTATAAATGCTTGTGGGGTGTGGGGGGCAAGGGCCAGGGTTAAAGTCTCCAGAAATGAGCTTCACACACATATACACTTAGATTAGATTAGTTTAGAGTAGAAATTATATCTTGTATAAAAAAAATGGTTATATATAATTGTGTAAATATAGTATGTGACACTCGTCTATAACGAGTTTCTCTTCGCATTTGTGACAGAGGATTCAACAATCCCTTTAATTATGCCCCATCAATCAATATCTTTTACCATTGCTATATATAATTGCAAAAGCCAATTCCTAAATCTCCTCCATTACATCTCTCAATTGCTTAAACACAAATTAAACTTATTCTAAAATCAAAATATTTAAAATAATATACTAAGCAAGTCTACTTTATATTGACGCAAAATAGAAGGGGGGAAAACCGATATAAACATAGCATAAAAACTTCCAAGAGAAAGAAGATTTTTTTTTTTTTAAACCTTTATTTCCTAAGAACAAAAATGAAGTGTCATAAACAAAACTAAACTCTTGATTTGCGGCCTTCCGAGTTCAAACTATAGGAAATCCTCCAATAGTCCACAAAGAATTGATGCATATGATTGGTGTTAAATCTCTTTTGTGCAAATGCAAACATTTTACATGCAAACTGCAATAGTAATGTAACTTTTTTTGACAACGATGTTTTCCTTTTCCCTCATTTTAGGTGGATGGTATTAATCGAAGTCATTGTACAATTAAGTGGATGGAAATAATTGAAATTATCACGGAATAGGACCTTTATTCTCATGTCTTTTAATAACAGTTTCCCTCATAGCTACATGCATTTTTCAACTCCATTGATTTTTTTTTTCCTAAGTTACCGTGGAGAAAGAGATTTGAATAATTGAATCTTGAAGATTTTTGTTAGAAATACTAAAAAATGTCGATTAAGTTACACCTATTTTTGCAGTTATAAAGTATTTCTAAATTATTTCTCAACAAAAAGAAAGTTTGATCAATCTCTGCAGGCCTTAATTAGAGATTTTTTTTATTGTTTCCTCCCAAATAAAGGATAGTTTCAGAGCAACATGTTATAGTCAACAAAATGAAAATTATTTATTTTTTCATCAAAAAAAAAAAAAAAAAAAAAAACTCACATTGCATCAACGTTTCATTAAAAAACAAGAAAAAAAACAGCTTCCGGATCGAGTGGCGCCACGGGATTTTCCTCTGGATAAGAAAATCAGCACAGCTGTCAGATAATGTATCGAAAATTAATTTATTTGTCTTTCCTAGTTTCTTGTCTCCCTCAATGTTTAATCCATTGTGAAAATCAGTGATTTGTTTACTGTCCACTACTTTATTTATTGGATTGGGCCACACATGACCATGTCAAAATCCTAGTAAGACTGACATATTTAAGAAGATTAAATGGAGAAGAGGTAGAAGAAGAAAAAAAAAATTCTTAAACCAAATATGTCACTAAACACAAGTTCAGATAGTGCTACACCCTTGTCAAAGGCTAGCGATCATCATCACGATGAAGAAGAAGAAACAAAAAGAGGGTGTTGTAAGAATGTGTTGGATGTGGTAGAGGCCAAGACCCAATTGTTGTTTTCCCTATCAATGATTCTCACCAATGTTTTCTGCTTCTTAATGACCTTAATATCTGTCATGTTCGCCGGCCACCTTGGTGAGCTCGAGCTTGCCGGTGCAACTCTTGCAAACTCGTGGGCAGTTGTCACAGGCCTTGCTGTCATGGCAACTCTTTCTATCATGTTCATGTCTTTCATTTCTTTTATTTATCTAGTTTTCCTTTATTTTCTTAAAATCTTAAATTAAGCAGCTTCATATTATACCTTCAAAGGCTTCAAAGAGAGTAATAAACCCCCATCTGTTCAGAAATTAAGCAAGAAGTTCAGAGAATAGTAATGAAACATTTGTAGTGTCGCATTCTTGCTAAAGCTGATACGCTTCCCCAAGAAATACTTAATATGGATACTACTGCCACAAATTTTTTTGCAATATATATGAATCTTGTTGCTTGTATTATATTATTATATTGTCTCTGGGCCGGGGTACAAATAAGTATCAAACCCCAATAAATACACTTAGGATTTGGAATTACATCATAAGTAATTCTTATATTCTTGTGGAGGAATAAGACTCAGTGGGAGAGCAGAAGTGGCAGAAGGAATTGTTTGTTGCCCTTTTTTTTTTTTTTTTTGGTTTTGTTTTATAAAGTGGTTTTCTCTGTCTGAACATTCTGTTTTTCCACGTAATTGCTTTCAAATAAGACAATGATGATTGTGAAAGGGTCGTATTGACAATCCATGCAACCACTCCACTGCACTCCACATATGACCAAGAATAAAAAAATTCAATAGCAAAAGTATGCATAAAGCCATAAACGTGACCTATAATATGATTAAAAAACTGAAGGTCCACATGACTGGAGCTATGTTTCTTGTTTTTTTTAGTCCTGCGATCCCAACCTCGAATAATATATAATAAATTACATATTGTTTTAAAAGCTTAAATAGTTAAAAAATAGTAAATTTAATCATTTAATTATAATTCTATCAATATACCTCTAGACTGTGTTTGGATGGCAACATTTGGATTTGGATTTGAAATTCATTGATTTAAATTGCTTTGATTAAAATCCCTTGATTTTGAAATTCTTTGTTTGGATCTTTTTAAACAATGAAGAATTTGAAATTCATCATTTAAAATTTCATTGTTTGGATACGTAAATTTGTATTTAGATTTGGATTTAGATTTAAGATCAATAAAATAGATTTTTTAATTATTATTTTTCTTAATCATTCTATATTTTAATTTTAAATACTTGAGGTAATATTAATAATCCAATTAACAAGATGATGATTAAAAATTCTTAATCATAGCCAACTAAAAAAATATCTTGCTAGCTATTGACAACTAAAATATTTTATATCAACTAGAGAGGACACCCAAATGCATGGTTTTTTTTTTTTTTTTTTTTCACAACATTCAAAATCACAAACTAAAAAATTACTCTAAAGTTATTAACAACTAAAAAGTTATATATCAAGAGAAACAGATTAAATACCCAAGATATGTGTCTTTCACACAACTTCCAAAAAAACAAATTAATGAGGACTAAGCAAAAGTCGTATCCACTCCTTTTTATCATTATCATTTGAAAGACTTTTCAAAAACTTAAAGTCCTCCGCACCTCCATGCATTAATTTCTCAACTATTTTGAATATTTCAAGCCGTGTGAGTCCAGACACTTTTGAAACCACTGTATGTATCTCTTCACCGGAAGGTTGTGGTTGCTCTTGATTTTTCTTTGATGTGAAGTACTCTTTTACAGATGAACAATACTCTTTAAGAGAGAAACCAATTTCTGCAACAACTTCAACGAGTGGATCTTTCCTACTCCTTTTTCTTTGGTGAGTCTCAGTTGCAGAACTTGTTGATACAGAATGCTGATGTGGTTGTTGTGTAATGGGAGAATTCACTTCATTTTCTCCTTCCTCAGCCATAACTTCAACTGCTTCGTTCATATGTTCTACACCAATGCCAGTAGCTCTATCCCTCCCACACAAGATCTCAATGTCCTCCCAATTGTCAATAACTTTGTTTTTATATGGACCCGCTTTTGAATTTTTGTAAAGAAGTAAAAAAAAAAAAAAAAAAAAAAAAAAAAGAGATTAGCAGATTATTTTGCATAGTAAAAAAAAAGAGATTAGCAGATTAGACTCTGCTTTTATGGCATCATGTTCTACAACAAGTTATCATGCATGCAAGAAGAAAGTTTCCAATTATGCAAAAACAGTTGAAACATATGTGGCTAACACAAGTAGTTCATAACTTTTGAGCTGATTTTGTGACAAAAGTGAGAATATTTTCACACATGTCTATGACAATCTTATAAATATTACCGAGTGAGAGAGAGAGTTAAGAGAGGTATGTCTGGTTAAGAGAGTTGGTACTTAAATTCTTAAAAGTGAGGATATTTATATGCAAATGAACATGGCAAAGTCAAGAAGGATAGCTTGTAATTGTAACATTGATATACACTTTGATACAAACTCAAATTAAGTTATAGAGAGATTACCATACACACACGTACGTATAAACACAAAAGAGAACAAACTAAATCTTTGTTAAAATGTGTGGTGAACATATTTAAGAGAAAAAAAGTTATAAGGGATCATACCTTAACATAAGCATCCCACACATGGTGATTATCTGCTATGACAACAACCTTTTTCTTTGCTTCATCCCAAACAAGCCCACTTTGATTTTTTATATCAGTAATTATAGCAAAGTGTAGCTTCCACGCTTTTAGTCTATTCTTAACATTGTCCTTAGTCAAATTGAGAATCAATTGAGCATTTATGTACTCCACAGTAGCTTGGTATGCCACCTCTTTCCAGTATCCATCCTCCTTATTTCCTTGAGCTAACTGATCATATAAAATACTTGCTAATGCTTTGTCCATTTCTGCATTCCATTGAATATATTGTCTTGAATGTGATTGTGATTGTGATTGTGATTGAGATTGAGATTGTGATCTAGATAGGGATTGAGGTTGCCTATCTTTTCTTCCCATTTCTATTATGTTTTCAAATTTGGTATTTGGAACTTGGTATCAAATCTGTCAACATCCTAAAAAATGTTAGATTAGCAACAAGAAAGGAAAAAAATACAGTATTCCCACACAAATAGAAATGGGAAGAAAAATAGTATTATGTTTTCATTACATTTTTCCATACAAATCAAAAAAAAAAATGGCACTTCATTTATTAATAAACTTCTTCATATTTGAAAAACTATGGAAACATATCTAAAATCTTCTGCGGATAAACTCACTTGGAGCACATGAACTAAAATAACAGAGATCATTATAAAAACAGACCAAAAACAAACTTAACTACAGGCAAAAGATATATGATGGCATATTGCAAAAGAGAGCTCCATATCAATTGTCAATGAATAACAACAGTAAACCCTGTAAAGTGCATTAGAATGGCTTAGATTTCATTTTCATTAAAAATAAAAATTATAAAAATAATTGGCCTAACATTAATCACAATTCCAGAACAACAAAAAATTGATCAAACTTTAAAAAAGTATAGCGATCTCTCAATACCCTCAAAATTTTGCTATTATATTCCTCCCATACTATACATCAAACATAACAAAGTAAGGTTCCAAACTTCCGAGGAGTTTTTCCCAAACCAATTCCTCCACCCACAAGATTGGTCTACTACCATTGATAGCAACACCCAATGAGCCCCATATAGCTTAAAAAGTACGCTCCATAACACATATGCAACATCACAATGGAGCAACAATTGATCCACTGTATCCCCAATGTACCAACACATACAACTCCAGCCAATTAACCAAATTCAATGAGTTTGGGTGAGTTAGCACATTGATAGGTCCAATAAAATAAACTGACCATTTGAGTGGCCAGTCCACCAATTCAAACAGCTGGAGAACTCTAGGATTAATACCATGACAAAAAGCACACTTTAAAAGAAATAAATGCTAACTAATCAACATACATGGTTAAGAAAATGACTAAAAACAATGGGCTTAGTTACAAACTTAACTTCAATTCCAAAGCTCTTAACCGTCATTGGCTCAGATCTTAAGGCATATGCCTCAAGTGAAGTACTTGTGGAATATAACTTACTAAAACCTCATAAGCAAGCCATGGCAAAGGTTGTACCCTTGAAGTTCATTTCAAGGAAGGACCATCTTAAAGCTTACTCCACTTCCGTGCCCCCCCACCCCTTCTTCTTCCCTTTCCTCTTAAAATCACTAGCATATTGTGAAGCTTTTCAAAGTAATAGTCACAGACTGTAATTCCCAGAACAACAGATGTGCCCCCTCCCACACCAAAGAAAAAAAAAAGGGAGAAAGCAGAAAAGAAAGCTGACAATGAGACACACCATTACAAGGAGGCTACTCTGGACATCATGGTTACCGATGAGCACTATGTGGTCCGTATTCCAAACTAGAATGGGTTGTAATTTCTAAATATCCTAAGCTTTTGTGTCATGAATAGCATGCCCAAGAAGCAATTTCACATGAATTTCCATAGAAGCATATCATCAAACACATAGAAGCATTTCATCAAACACATAATTTGCACTACAAACCCACAAAAGAAAGTAGAAATAGAAAATAAAGACAAACCCAAAACAAATCATTGAAAATACTATGAAACAAAACACACAAACAATCAAACAAAACCCACACCCAAATCAAAGGAAACCCAAACAAACCCAAAAAAAAAAAAAAAAAAAAAAAATGAAACCCACACAAAACCCTAGAGCCTTTATGATTCAGATTTAATAGAAAGAGAGATAGAGAGGATAAAGAGGAAGAATATAGTTGACAGACAAACCTTGCTGCGAGAAAGAGAGAAAGAAGTACTGCGAACAGAGGAAGAGAGATCGTGACAGTTGTTGGAGCCGATGAAGTACTGAGTATAGAGAGCAAGCGTGAGGTGAGGGATTTCTAAATTCTTGGGTTTGTGAGAGGATTTCAAATCCATGGATTTGGACCCCTGAAATCCAAGATGGATTTGGGCCAAATCCAAATCCAACTCTTTTAACTTATCCAAACAAAGGAAAATGATTTGGGCCCCCTCAAATCCAAATCCAAATCCAAATTCATGTCATCCAAACAGACCACTAATGTAGTGTTAAAACGTAAAAGTATTGAGATCATGATAGAGTCTAGAGTATGTTTGGTTAGAGGTAAAATATGATGGATAGAAAATAACGGAGAATAAATAAAAGAGAAAATGGATTTGTGTGTTGTTTGGTAAGAAGGGAGGGAAAGAAAATTTTTAGGTGGGGCCAGACATTTTCCACCTAGGCCCACACAAAATTTACCTCTCGGAAATAGAGAGAAAACAGGGGTGGAAATGCCTGTTGAGGGAGAAAAACAAATGTAACCCTCATTTTTTGGTTTTACAGTTTCACCTACCTCACCTAATTCCCACTTTCCCAACTCTCATCATTAATCTTCTCAGACTCCTCTTCACAAGCATCTTCACAGCTCAACGGTAATAATCAAAACATCTTTTTTTTTTCTTTTTCCTTCTTCTTGTCCTTCTATCGGTAATATTCTCAACTTAATTTTCTTTGTTTTTTTTTTTCTTTTTGTTTTGCTTAGCAATATTAATTTTCTGCCCAGTATTAACTCAAGTTAAAATCTTTGGCTTAGCAATATTAATTTTGCCCATGTTTTTTATGATGTTGCCCACGATTTTAACTAGATCTTTTCTGCCCAGTATATATATAATTTGTTGAACTTATATATTCAAAACTTTGTTGCTCACGTTTTTCTTCCCAGCAAAGTTAACAAATAATACAATTTTTATTGCCCATAAAATTTATATTATATATAATAATAAAGAAAAATAATATAAATTTATGTGTAATATAAAATTTTTATAAATAATATAAATTTTTATATTATTTAATGAGTACAAATTTTTTTTTTTTTGAGAAAAAGGAAGGCGAAGTTTATTGAGGACAAAAACAAACTAAAAACAAAAAAAAACCAAACTCAAGAAAGATCCGACTGGAAAACAACATCCACATTCTCGGGTAAATCTTCTACCCACACCTCAAAATCTGCAAATAAAATTACTTTTTTAGCTAAACTACGAGCTAATCTATTCGCATCCCGCCTAACATACTGGAACAAACAACTTCTCATCACTTGACCAAGTCGTTTAGTCTCATCAATGATATGACCAAAAAGCAAAGGGCAGGGACCACTACGCTTCAAGGCCTGAATAACATGAAAACAATCGCCCTCAACAATAATGTTAAATAAACTAAGCTCCCTTGCGAAAATCACAGCCCTTCGAGCCCCCAAAGCTTCAGCAGCACCTTGCCCAAATTCTGACATAGTGCCGCAATAACTTGCCCGAAATGATCTTGATATACAACACCAATACCTGCTGAACCCGATTCTTCAAAATAAGCAACATCAAAATTTGCTTTGTAGCAGTCCTCAGGCGGAGGAGACCAACAAACCACAGGACGAGGAATAGACGCACCATGCTCTTGAGGATTTACATCCTAGAATTCATCAACCAATCTCCAAGCTCTATCACCCAATTCATGAAGCCGCCAAGAAGGTTGATGCTCCCTAATCAGATTACAACAATTCCATAAACACCATGCCACAATAGCGAACAAAGCTACCCTCTTAGACGACCCAGAACTGAAGAGCTCCTCCAATAATTCAAAGAAAGTCCGACACTACTTCGGAGCCAGAGAACGAAATTCCAGGAGCGACATCTACACCGATCTCACCTGATCACATGGCCATAAACAATGCATAAGTGACTCCGTGTGCTCTCCACAACCACCACATTCCTCACCAATAGGGAGACGCTGAGCCTTTAAGTTCTATTTCGTGGGTAGAGAATCCTTAGCAGCGCGCCAAATGAAATGCCGAATCTTACTAGGTACCCTCTTCTTTCATATTTTTTTCTATTTAACAAAGTACAAATAAATCTATTTCTTACTTATTATATAATAAGGACATATTAGTCAATTTATATAGACTACATTTTCTATTCTTTTACTTTTTTTTTTTCAACCAAACAAAATAGTTTTTCAACTTTTCACTTTTCCACCTCTACAACTAAATGCACACAAAGAAAAACTATATTTTTTCTATCCTCCTACTAATCTTCTATCCTCTCATTTTTTCACTCATCTAACCAAATAGACCTTTAGTCTAAATAAGAATGATTAAGACCAAATGAGAAGGGTGATCATACATCCCATTGAAGTGACATAATTCTTATTTTTAAATTTATTTTAATGAACAATGAAAATATTTCATGATCAAAGCATTGTGGTACAGATGCATGACCAGACAAAACAAGAAAACACAGAAGGAAACAAAACTGTACCTGCAGCCAAAGCTGACCCACTAGGCTCTAGCAAATAATACTAAAACAAAAGAGGGCCAGACTAACAGCTAAAATCAAACACACAGTATGGGATGATGATCCAAAGGGTACAAAGAATTCTGCTTTGAATATTGGTATCCTTAATGTTCTTCTTTTGTACAAGACAATCTCGAATAGAACTCTCTGCACCAGCTGATCTTGAGTGCTGCGAGCCTGTTTGGAAAACCAATTTAAAACCATTTAAAATAAAAAAACAAAAGGTGGTGGGTCTCATTCATGTTGAAGTTGTTTTTAAAATTTTGTTCTCATCCTTCTCTCATTGATTTTATCAGCTCACGTGTCACATGTGTAAACAATCCCACACCTAACAAGCTTACAAACAACCTTGCTGGAAATTGTGACCTTCGAGCTTATTCACAGCCCAGACCATTTCAGAGTTCCAGTCCCTGATAGACTCGTTGGTAAGACACTTTTTGTGCTCTCAGAGAGAGCACTCAAAAAATAATTAAGTGGTCCCTTGCTTCCGGCTTGCTCCTACAGAGACCACAATCCACAGCAAGGTTATCTTTAGTGGGGAGAGCCTGTTTTGAATGGCCAACCAAATAGATAAAGGAGTGCTAGGGGATACTATTTGTAAACCACACAATCTTACACCAGTCATTTTGAGGTTTGCTCAATCAAACAGCCTTCTTGTGAAGGATGAGGTTATTATCAACAGCTTATTTTGCTTAGAATTTAAGCTAGGAAAATAAATAAAATAAAAAAGTGAAATTTTAGAAAGTGTTAGCTCACTCCAACTTATCCAAGCATGCAATTTGGATGTCAAACAATTTATCTAAAATACATGCATACCAACTTTTCTTACTGGCTGGTGGCCATGCCATTGTCCAATTGGTATGAAAGAAAACAATTTAGCTGACGATGTACTGGCACTGTAAGTGTCGTACATAAATTCTCATTAAATTTTCTAATGGTAACGTTAGAGCATCTTCGCTTATTTAAATTTTTATACGGTTTGAGCAGTGAACAATGACATTTAACTTTTACTTACTTATTTTTTAAATACACTTTTCAATAGATTTTCTATCTTTTTCTTCATCTCATTTAAATATTATTTCTTCATTCATTCTTTATTCTTTTTTTAATCATCGTTTATTCTTCATATATTCATTTCCAACAACTATATTTTTCAATAAAAAGTATTATATTCATAACATTTTTCATAATACTTTCACAATAATCACAACAAAATCTTATGTTGAAAGTTGTTACTAGTTCTAATTTAAACCCACTACTGAAATTATTTTTTTTACTCACCAATATTAGTTAATAACAACCTATTACTTAAGTTTTATTGTGAAATTATTGTTGTAGCATTTCTTAATTGTCATTTCTTATTCTTTATATTATTTTTCCTTTCAATTTCATACATACGTTTTTTTTTTCTTTTTTTTTTCTCTTTGGTTTTTCTCCACCACACACGTATACCCACTCTAGCTCCCTTCTTTTTCTTTTTCTACTTGATTCCAAATCACTTTCTCCAGCTCTCACTCTCTCTTTCTTTCTCTAGCTCTCTCTCTTTCTACTTTTTCTTGTTCTACTTGATTCTAGAACATTCTCTAGCTCTATATGTGATAAGAAACAGAGAAAGAACAAGCAAGAGATGTCTTGCTTCCTCCATCGTTGATCGAAAGACACAGCCAGGCGCAGAATCTTGCTTGCTCCACTGCGGCTAGCTCTCTATCTTTTTTTTCTTTTTTCTTTTTTCTTCTTTCTTTTTTCTTTTTTCTTTTTTTTTTTTTTTTTTTTTGCTTTTATTGTTATGATTTGATTAATTTTAAGATTGTGTTTTTAGTTTGTATTTTGGTTATGCTTGAGTTAAGGGATGTTAAGAGAAATGATTGTTGTGTTTGTAGCTGCTGTGAATGTTTGTAGTTGTTGTGAGAGGAGAGAGAAAATTTTTTTTTATTGAGTCGTATGATTTTTTTAAGTAGAAAAATTCATTTAGAGTTGCTACAGTGTTTTCTATATCTAGAGAAGCATTGTAACAACTTCAAAAAAATTTTGGAAAAGTTTTGCGTTTGAAGAATCTATTGGAGCTGGTTTTTGGGGTTTGTTCTTCAAAGAATAGATTTAACTAATCTATTGGAGATGCCCTTAGTAAAGGATTTGATCTCCATTTTCCACTTTTTATCTCAACAAATGGAGGATTTTCTCCAACCCCATGAGCCGTCAAGAGTTGTAACCTCCCAAATGGAACCTAATGTTGCAAATAGCCTCCATATGGACCACATAATGGCAGCCATGTTCTTGCAAAGACCCAACCAACACTCTTTTTGAGGAGGATTGATGTCAGACCAAGCAATCCTGGCAGCATAGGGTTTGTCAGTAGCTCTTGTTGGGGTTTATGCCCTAAAATCCAATTTATTGATATATTATAAATAATTAAATTGTTTAATTATATGAGACTATTTATAAATAAACTAATGAGACATTATCATAGTCCTTGAGATGCATTGTATGTGATTTATGTGATTTAGTCACAAAATATATAAATCACAAGTTTCTTGTAAACTCAAAATATAGTTCGTAGTCGGTGATGAAATTGGCCGTTTCATCTACGAAGGCTATAACACATCAATTAAGATGGTTTGTCTTGATCATGAAGTGGAGACTTCTAATTAATGTGTTGATGTGTCTTAAGAGTTAAGATATATTGAACTGGACCGATGTGAGATTAATTATTCAATCAACGACTGTCACCTGAATAATTAATCTCATGACTTCTAATTTCATAGACTCTCAATCTTGGGAGAATAGTGAATCCGATTATGAAATGTAAGTTACTTTGATATATTAGGAGTGAGATCTAATATTTACGGTCAAAACCCTAGTCTGTTGGGTAACCACACGTAGTATTGAGGGAACACATATTCTCAAGATGGAACCCATAATCTCCTTTTATGGAGCTAGAGTCTTATTTGTTCCCTTTGGTCCCATCTCAAGCTACAAACTAAAGCCCAATTGGGTAGGCCCAAAAGGCCAGCTCAATTAGATAATCAGTTATATATAAGGAGAGAAATATACAAATTTTTTAGAAAATAGATTATAGAAAATGGTGTGTATGTAAGTATAAGCCACTCCCTTATTCTCCCTTGAACACATACATATAAACTGATTAATAGACCACACTTCTTGGGCATCATGTGAAATTGAGATAAAGATTAAAGGTACGCTTTTTATTTCACAACATCAAGGTACACTTTTTATTCTTTATTCTAGAATTCAAGGTTACATATTATCTCTCATGAATAAAGTAGATCTGTGTTTGTTGCTTCTGCTGTGTGTTTTGTATAAAATGCAAAATCAGATTTTCCAACAGCTCCATTCCACAAGAATGAATTGATTGCCTCTACTCCAAAAAGTTTTTCAAAGAATGAAATGCTTGCCCAATTTGAATACTGTATAGTACTGATGCTATCAACTAAAGGCCTACAATGTGCCACAGTTGGTTTTCCTTGAAATCAAGGGCACTCTCAAGTCTTTAACTTCAGCTGACACCTCTTAGAAAGAGACCTCAAACTTACCCACATTAGTTGCCAAACCAAACAGTGCCTTGAACTCTACTAAAAACTGATTATTAGCCTCAATAGAATCTTTGTTAGCAGCATAAAAAATCAACTGGTCATCAACAAAACATAGGTGAAACAGATTCACTTTTGTTACTTTTAGGATGGTACATGAAACCATTCCATCCTGCTCTTTTTTGCAATATGAAAATTGTGAAAACCGTTATAATCAGTACAAAGAGGTTGGGGATCCTTTTGCCTCAACCTCTTTTTCACTTCAAAATATCGAAATAAACCACCATTTAAAGCTACAGAGTATTTAGGAGTAGATATACTTGTTAGAATCAGTGCTGGAATGCCCAAGAAGATTTTGATAGAAATTCGCTGCCATACCTGTTATTCCGGTTCATGGTTAAGACATATTGCAGCTCCATCGGTTTCGACCGAAACTGACGTGTCCACCCGAAACGAAACCGAACCGAACTGTGGTTTCAATTGAAGGCTAACTATTCAATGATACTCCATAGTTGACTCTTACATTATAATTATTTGTTTTTTCATTCTAGATTGGGTTAAGTGGATCACTTGAAACACTTTGCGGGCAAGGATTTGGAGCAAAAGTATACAGACTGTTGGGGATTTATCTACAAGCTTCTTGTATCATATCCTTCCTCTTCTCTATCATCATAGCCATTATCTGGTTCTGTACAGAACCTATACTAATCTTACTTCATCAAGAAACTGAGATTGCAAAGACGGCCGCTCACTGTATAAGGTTTCTCATTCCTGGATTATTTGCATTTGGCTTCCTACAAAACATCTTGAGGTTTCTTCAGGCACAATCTATTTTGTGGCCCCTGGTCATATTCACAGGGCTACCATTGGTCATTCATACTGGCATTGCATATGCTTTAGTACACTGGATATCTCTCAGTTTTGTGGGAGCTCCATTGGCAGCTTCAGTTTCATTATGGCTATCAGTCCTTATGTTGGCCATGTATGTGACTTATTCAAAGAAATATGAGCACACATGGGAGGGATTTTCATTGGAATCATTCCAATACATTCTTACAACCTTGAAACTAGCCCTTCCCTCTGCAGCAATGGTATGGTAAGTGTGCTTTTAATCCTATTGTGTCCACTATTCTTAATGATTATGCTTTTTTTTTTAATAATTAAAAAAAAAAAAAAACTATGACAGCTTATTTTGATATGAGAAAATATTTTAGAATGACAAAATATGAGGCAGTCGTATTAAGATAGAAAATATGAACTAAACACTCACCAATGATTGATGAAGTGTTCTGAATTTCAGAAATTTTTCTTTATATTAGTGATATACCATGGCCAAATGAAATTCTAAACTGATCTCAAATTAAACAGGCTAAAAGAACCCGGTCCATACTGAAATTAGCATTATGCCATGATTGAAATAACCATCAACATGTACTTTTAATCACATGAATTTTTTGATAGTCATGTGACTTGTTAAGAAGACTTAACAAGGCTGTGATTAAGTACATGTGGATGGTCTCTAAAAGCCACATAATTTGTTGGAAGAGATTCTTCAAACTAGTTTAGACTTTAGAGGAAAACTTTGTCTTTTCTATGGTATGTTCCAAATATTGAAAAAATTTAAACTTGTTGTGACAGCACAAGAGTGTCAAATGAGTTGGGAGCAGGCCATCCCAACCGGGCAAAGAATGCCTTGGGTGTGAGTCTAAAGCTCTCTCTCCTTGTTGGGGTCACACTTGTTTTGGCTATTGCATTTGGTCACAATTTATGGGCTAGTTTCTTCAGTGATAGCTCTGAAATCATTAAGCAATTTGCTTCAATGACACCTCTGCTTGCAATTTCAATATTCATCGATTCAGTGCAAGGTGTCATTTCAGGTCTGAATCATAAAATTTTCTACAATTCGCTCTATCTACCTCATCATTTCAAATTTACATTTACATTTACATTTTCAGTTTCAAGGCTAATAGTTTTGATACTGCAGGGTGGCCAGAGGATGTGGTTGGCAGCACCTGGCTGTTTATGTCAACTTGGCGACCTTCTATATCATTGGTGTACCAATTGCATGCGTCCTTGGATTTAAGACGAATCTGCAAGCAAAGGTGGGCTTATATCATGATACTATGAACAAAGTACCTACACATCAGTTAAACATGTCAGCATAGACGTACAAAATTTGATTTTTCTTCTTCACAAATTTGAGAAACAATCAACTACAAAATTTTTGTAATGTTTCCTTTGTGTGCATTATGTTATACATGGTTTGTGGATTGGCTTGATCTGTGGCCTCTCCAGCCAAGCTGTTGCCCTCTTTTTAATTACACTGCTAACCAAATATCTAAACTAAGCCTCCCCGAGAAAGATAATAGAGAAAACCCAGTTTTGGTTTAGTTGAATGACAAGCTGCGGAAAAGAGATGAACAACATGGCCTGCTTGGGTGAACTAATAAATGACGAATGACACACATTATGTTGCACATGCATTTTGTAGTGACAAGTTTTAGCATGAGGTCTGGCGAATATTTCGCCATATTTGACAGAGATCTCGTAGAATTTAATAGATCTTTGCCGAATTTGGAGATCACCCTCACGGATCTAGTGACAGGTGCAGAACTATGTACAACTGTGGGGGCCTTGGCCCCCCAGAAGTTTTAAAAATATCTCCATTAGTTATTGCTAAAAATTAGCCTCTTGTCTTTAGCTTTCTTAGCATTATAAAAGACTATATATAATGATGGCAGTCGTATAGTTTGCGCCATCATCCTAAACAAAGAGGTTTTTTTTTTTTTTTTTTAAATTAAATCTAGACAAAAATGTTTATAAAATCTTGATAGGTACAAAATTCTTCTTTAATTTTTCTTTTATATTTATTTAAATTTTGTTTTATGATTTTTCCACTTTAATTTATTTAACAAAATGATAGGGGCTTTATTCACTAATTTCATCTAGTATATTCTGGCCTTAAATTTGTCTTTGCGTTAAACATTTGGAGAAGCAAATCTATAAATTGATGTACCATTGTGCTAATATAAAAATTGGTACATTCAGACTTAGAAATTCTCAATATATTAAGAGTTGGATGATGTTGGTTGTTTAACTCTGTTAGTATTTTGAGTGCTAACTTTAATGGAAGATGCTAACTTTTTTTTTTTTTTTTTGAATATTTGTTATACATCTCTTTAGCAAACTAGATAATGTCTCACGCGATGCGTGGATGTTTGGTAATTTCATTTGAAAATAATTTTAATTCTTTTAAGACTCATATATAATAATCATTTTGGTATATTGTATTCATGATATTTCCCATAATATTGTTGAATGCTTTGAAGTTTTTTTTTTTTTTTTTTAACTCATATTTTATAATTTTTCCTTATCCTGAAGTAATTTCCAACTATTGAGTGGGTTTTCTTTACTAATCTATATATATGAGATTGGAATTGCATATTTCTTAGAAATTTCTAGGAATCTATACTATAAGGGCGCGTTTTGCTCCCCAAAGCCCAAGTAAAATGGACAAAGGTCCAAAAAGCCCAAAACAATGAATTTGTAGAGTATGGGCTAGAAACTGTACTCCAATGAGTTAGACAATAATCACAGTAGGCTAAGTGTTGATGGAAAGTATAAATAAACAGTTTTGTGCTAGGAAAATCCACCTCAACAAAGTCCGAGGAAGGTTGTTTTTATATATTTCTCTTGGACTTAAATGATTTTATAGTTCTTAAGTGTACAGTCATTTTTCTACAGATTATCTAATCCTCCCCCCTATAATGGGGTTTTTCTTCTTTATATTCCCCTTCTTCACTCCATCCCAGCCCTTCACGTGTAGATCAGGTTACTGGCTTTGATATTTGTCCCATCAACACCTTCTTAAAGTCTTTATGGGTAGCTGTAAGGCTGAATAGTTTTGTTTAGATATCACCTCCACATTAATGTGGCCATGGAGTTAGCTGCAGAGCATTCAATGCAGTGATAGCAGCCTTCTTTCCTGATATTTCCCAGCTTTCTTTTGTCTTATCCCTATTTGATGCTTATCCTTGCCAGCATGATTGCTTGTTGCCTTGTTCTTGACAAAAGGTTGGACCTTGGACCTGTTTACTACTTAGTCGAAGAGATGTTTCTCCTCGGACTACACTTCCAGTTCCTTATGACCAGACTTCTTCCATGGACCACTAACTTGTATGCCCCTGTTAGTATCTACCTATCCTCGGACGATTTACTGTCCTTAGACACAGCCCAATACCCATTTTTGGGCCCTTTATCCCTACAATAGCCCTTCGAAATTCCACTCTTTTGCTCCTCAGAAAAAATAGGGATTTCGATCTTCCAGTAATTATTCTTCCCTACTCTTACGTCATTTCTTACTATGCAGGTGTCTTTTCAACTGCCAAGAAGCACGATCCTGACGTTTCGGCCTCTGGGACACTTCAACATTTATTTCACACGGCGCTCCGTCCCCTACGTTCTACGGTTTGATGGAGATCCTATGGTGGACAGTTTTATGGGGGTTTGGACGGGAATTGTCCTGCTTACTTTTCCCTCTCATATATATATATATATATATATAAACACATATATACATATATATATTGCTTGAAGATTTCGATTGTTCCACTTTTTGCATCTTCAACTCTCAAGAACTAGTCCGACGAGCCCTTCTTCTCTTTCATAAGTTGCCCTTAGCATTTCTTTTTTAAATTTAGAGCCTTTTCTTCCTTGGCCTTTCAAATTTCACCTCGTCTCCCTAACACCTTCAATTATTTTTTAAATGGGTAGATTTGCTAGTTTAGTAGACACCCCAGAGGGTATAGAAAGCTTTAAAGCCCGCTACCAAATTTCGCCTGGGGTTTCCATTAGGTATTGTCACCGAGGGGAGTGGTATGCCTTGAGGCAAGAGGGAGAAGTAGTAATCCTAATAATTGCCTTTATAAAGGGAGGGATGAGAATCCCCATGGGTAGAGTGACTAAGGACTACCTTATTGCTCATAGACTTTCTCCTACCCAGTGCGCCTCTAATGTGTTTAGGATTTTAGGTTATGTAGATGTCCTTAACGAACAGATGGGTGCGAACCTCACCCATCATGACGTTAATTGGATATACAATCGTCAACATCTCAAGGGCTAGGGGTACTATTTGAAAATCAAGGGCCCTGTAGTCAAGCTAATATTGTGTCTCCCTAATACTAAAAAGGGTATGGACAAGGATTTCCTCATTGTCTCAGGGGGAGTGGCATGATGGACTTCATTGCCCAACAGAAGATGGGACTCCAGGTGGGGTGTCTAGGTTTAGGTTTACCACTCCAACAATACCCCTTACTAATAACTTTTGTATTTACTTCTTCTGTTTCATTTGCAAAAGGGTTCTTATTTTTCCCTATGTAATGTTCTAAAAATGTTTTTCTTTTTGGTGAATTTGCAAATAAGTACTCTGCAATCCCCAACTTCAGTCTTGTCAATGAGCCTAACCAGACAAGGATATCGAAGGTCAAGATCTTTGTCCACACCGATGAACAATTGCGAGCCGCCCACATAATCCTTGGTTACGACCCCATCTCTTCGAGTTTCCAAGCCCCAAAGTATGTAATAAAGACGAAAGATCCTCAGCTACAGCAGATCAATATCGTCGTACCTAGTTTCTTGGCTAGCACTCCTCCAGAAGGTACACAAAAAGTGGAGTTGCCCTTCCAGCGCACTGTCGAGGAAGAAGCGACCCCTTCCCAACCAACTCCCAACGAGAAACCAAAAGTAGTTGAACTCTCAGACTTCGAAGAGGACTTTAAAGTTTTCAACCAGCTTCAACTTCCAGAGCCTCCAATTGTTGATTTCAACCACCTTTCTCCTACACAAGTAAGTAGTGTCCAAGAAGCCCCCATCATCCCTGACACAATGGTGCTGCAACGCAAGAGTAAGAGAAGCCTCTTGAAGCTTCTGGAGTCTCATGCTGGAGGTACTGTGCTTAAGGTGGCCATCCAAACCAAACCTCCTACTCCTCCTCCTGCCCAAACCTCTCAGCCTAATCCTGCAGATAAAAAGAGGAAGCGGGACCAAAAAGGCAAAGATGTAGTGGAGGAGGGAAGAGGCATCCCCCCCAAAAGAACCCGAGCCCCAAAAAGGGGCCAAAGTAGCCAGGACAGCCTAGACGAGGTCCTCAAGTGAAGGGGCCATCGTGAAGAGGAGGCGTGATCGTTGCGCCAAGGTTCAAGCTTAGAACCCCTATTTGGTGCTGAATGGATCCCCTCTCCCTATATACTCTTCTATTAGGGATTTCCAACAAGGGAAGGCTGGGTACGTGGCAAATGCCCTAGAGCAGCCCCTACTGCTGCTTGATGACATGGTCGACTTGAGGACCATGAAGAAACACGAAGTGTTTCGAACTCCGAAGAGAGATCTCGCGTTAGTAAGTTTTTATTTTTCTCTTTTTTTGTGTTCCCATTATTTCATCTTATAATTTTCATTTATTCATTTTTTTTTAAAAAAAAAAAGGTCATTCAAGCTGCGCACATGGCTGAGGAGCTAGTGAACAACACCCATAAGCAGATGAAAGAGGAGGAAGGATGACACATAGCTACCGCGGAGGCCTTCTCATTGGCCTAGAAGAGGATTGAAGAGCTTAATACCAAACTGACTGAGGTTGACAGAGATAAAAAGAGTGCGAAGGTTGCTCTGCAAGGGGCTTAGAGGCAGGCAGAGAGTCAACGTAAACAACTCCACCAAACCGAGGATCAACTAGCCATAGCCAAAGGTCAGATGGGGAGTTTGAAGAAAAAACTGGAAGAGGCAGAAAAAGCTTCGAAAAGAGCTGAGCAAGAGGGGTATGATATCGGAGTGGCAGAATTCGAGGAAACCCTCCGGGCTGAGGTTTCTAGGGTTTGCAGAACTTACTGCCACCAAGTGTGGAACAAGGCTCTAAACTAGGTTGGAGTAAATGCTTCCTCCACATTAAGGAGAGCAGAAAATGTCTACTATCCCCCAGCCATCCAAGCATCAGGCCCTTTAAGCTCTAAGGCTAAGACTGCTCCTAAAGATCCTGCCCTTAGCAAGGACACCTCAGCCAATGCTCTCCAACCTCTCACCAATCCTTCTAAAGAGGTTAGGCAAGTTAGTGCTGCAAAGAAAGAGAAAGAGGTAGCATAAGAGGTGGCCCTTGAATCAACCAAACTCTCTTCCTCTCCGAAAGAATCTTCCAAAGAAAAAGGAGCCTCCCAAAGCCAAGAGCTAGAACTAGTCACCCTTCCCTTTACCACTAAGGAGGATCCTAAGGGCAAGGGTACCACCCAAGCTTCAATAACTGAGGTGACTACCAAAGCTGCAGCCAAGGCCCCTTTCCCCCTTGCCAAGACCAAACAGGGATCCAACACCATTTTGTTTTCTTTCTTCATATGTATCTATTTTTCTTGTTTTTAGATTTGTACTTTCTTTTATATTTAGTTCTTTTTTGTTCATGTTTCTAAATATGTATTTCTTGGCCTTTTCAAGGCTTTAATCAATGAAAAGTAGTAAATTCCTTTATGTTTCATCCTGTGTAGATAAAACAAAGAAATATCTACTTCTTGATCAATATTTTACTAGTACAAGAATAACTTAAAATCTCTCTTGATTAAGATATATTTTCACCCCTAAATTTAACAATTACTCATGCAATTGACAATCTGACTATTACCTTTCATATAATTAGCAGTGTTATTGGATAACTTTACCTTACCCATGGCACTTGGCATCTAGTAATTCAACTTAAAAAAAAAATCTTTATGTACCTGAGGTAAATAGCTCAAAGGATTATGTGTACTTCAATATTTTCTTCCTAACCTCAAATAATGATGAAGCTCATGTCTATCCAGGGTATATAATCCAAGAAGACTATTATACTTAGAATTTCACTTGCTATCCATTCAGCAGTAGGTTCATATAATTGTAAGTGTTAATTTACTCAAAGCATACGGTCTGAGGAACTCAACATTACCAAGGTTCTGTTTAACACTTAGTCAAACAATGAAATTTACCTAAGGTATGTGGTCTGATGAGCCAGACATGACCAAGGTTTTGTTTAACACTTTGCTTGATAGCGAACAGTGTTAATTTACCCAAGGTATGTGGTCCAAGGAACCAAGCATGATCAAGGTTCTGTTTAACACTTAGATAAATAATGAGTAGTGTTAATTTGCCCAAAGCATGTGGTCCAAGGAGCCAGGCATGACTAATGTTCTGTTTAACACTTAGATAAATAATGAATAGTGTTAATTTACTCAAGACATGTGGTCCGAGAAGCCAGGCATGACCAAGGTTTTATTTAATACTTAGATAAATAATGAATAATTTACCCAAGGCATGTGGTCCGAAGAGCCAGGCATGACCAAGGTTCTGTTTAACACTTAAATAAATAATGAATAGTGTTAATTTACCCAAGGTGTGCTAGCTGAACCATGGAAGCTTCTCTTCGTTCCTCAACCAAATCTAGAATTTTTTCCAATAGCCTATCATTGTTGTCTAGAGTGAACAAGTTCATCCTCAGTGTTGGAAATCTAGCCTCTGGAGAGATCACCACTTCGGACCCATAAGTCATTGAAAAGGGTGTTTCCCCAGTTGACTGACAGGGAATAGTCCAATATGTCCAAAGAACATATGGTAGCTCTTTCACCCATCTACCATTTGCCTCGTCTAATCTCTTCTTAAGCCCATTCACTATAGCCTTATTAACAGCCTCGACCTGTCCATTCCCTTAGGGATAAGCTGGAGTTGAATATCTATTCCTAATACCTAATTCACAGCAGTACCTCCTGAAATATTTTCTATAAAATTGAAGTCCATTATCTGAAATGAAGGTGTGAGGAATCCCAAACCTTGTGACAATGTTTCTTTATACAAACTTCTTTGCATCCACATCCCTAATGTTGGCTAGTGGCTCGACTTCTACCCATTTTGTGAAGTAATCAGTGCCAACCAAAAGCCATCTTCTATTTCCTACAGCCTTAGGAAATGGTCCTACAATGTCCAAGCCTCTCTGAGTAAATGACTATGGGCTAGACAGAGGATTAAGAACACCTCCTAGCTGATGAATGTTTGAAGCGAATCTCTAGCATTGATCACACTTCTTCACATACTCATGTGCCTCTTTTTTCATGCTTGGCCACCAATAGCCCTGGGTAAGGGCCCTATAGGAGAGTGACCTGCCCCCTATATGACTTCCACAAATTCCCTCGTGTAACTCCTCTAAAAATGGCTCCACTGCTTCAGGATAGATACACAGTAAGTATGGTCCCAAAAATGAATGTTTATTCAACTTTTGCTCCTCAAACAACCAAAAACGAGGAGCTTTCCTCCGTACTTTATCTTCTTCACTCTTCTCTTCAAGCAGAGTACCATCCTTAAGAAACAGGACAAAAGAATCTATCCAGCTAGGCCCGGCCTTAATCTAGTGAACCTGGACCTTCCCCTTCTTCTCCTCGGTAGGCTTATACAAATCCTCAACGAGTATAACTCAAGGTAAGCCTTGTGCAGAAGAAGTTGCCAAAGTAGCCAGAGAATCAACATGGGCATTTTTGCTCCTCGGGGTTTAATGCAAAGTGAAAAATTCAAAACTTGATTGCAAGTGCCTAGCTTGATTCAAATACTCTTGCATTCTCAAATCCCTAGCTTCCAACTCTCCCTTTACTTTGCCCACCACCAACCTCGAGTCCAAGAATACTTCCAGTGCCTTTCCTCCCATTTTCTGAACCATAGCCATCCTTACCAATAGAGCTTCATATTCGGCTTCATTATTCGTGGTCAAGAAACCTAACCTTAAAGACTTCTCAATTGTAATCTTTTCCAGGGACACCACAACTAGCCTTACCCGAGATCCTCTTTGATTAGCTGCATCATCAACATAAAATTTCCAAGATGAAGGTCCTTGTAGGGAGATTGCTTCAACTGGTTTTGTACCCAAGTTTTGTTCCTTGTCCTCCATCTTTACTGGAGATTTAGTAAATTCTGCCACCAAATCTACAAGAACCTGGTCTTTAATAGAGGTCTGAGGCATATACCTGAAGTCAAAAGTTCCTAAAATTATTCCTCACTTGGCAATTTCCCCTGTGTTATCAAACTTTCGAAGTAACAATTTAAGAGGAAGTTGGGTTAAAACCACAACTGTGTGAGCTTGAAAGTAGTGAGGGAGCTTCCGCATGGCATGTACCACCGCCAAGATAGCCTTCTCCAGTAGCAAGTAACAAACCTCTGCTTCATGTAATGACTTGCTCATGTAATAAACCGGCCATTGTACTCCATTTTCGACCCTTATCAGCACTAAACTAACTACATAAGAGGCTACCGCAATGTAGGCGAAGAGAACCTTTTCCTCTTCGGGCCTTAACATAATGGGTGGCGGAGAAAGATACTCTTTTAACTACTGAAAGGCCAAGGCACACTCTAAAGTCCACTCAAACCTTTTCCATTTGTGTAACAATTGGAAGAAAGACCTACACCTGTCAGCGGACCAAGAGATGAATCGGTTCAAGGCAGCAGTCATTCTTATCAATTTTTGAACTTCTTTAGGATTCCGAAAAGGTTACAGATTGTTAATTGCCTTAATTTGATCAGAATTGACCTCAATTCCACGATGAGTGACCATATAACCCAGAAATTTGCCTGAACTAACGCCAAAAGAAAACTTAGAAGCATTAATGCGTAGTTTATGCTTTCCCAGTATTTCAAAAATATTTTTGAGGTCATTCACATGCTCGGACTCTACTTTGCTCTTCACCACCATATCATCTATGTAGACTTCAACGTTTTTGCCAAGTTGAGCTCAAATATCATAGTCATCATGCTCTAATAAGTAGATCCTGCATTCTTTAGTTCAAAGGGCATCACTTTGTAGTGGTAATTCCCAGTGAGCGTAATAAAAACAGTCTTCTCCTGATCGTCCAAAACTAATGGTATTTGATGGTATCCCTAAAAGGCATCTAAAAAGGTCATCCAATGATGACCAACTGTTGCATCCACCAATTGGTCTATCTGAGGCATTGGGAAGGGGTATTTTGGGCAAGCTTTGTTTAAATCAGTGAAGTCCAAGAATACTTGCCACTTCCCACTCTTTTTCTTTACCACCACTGTATTGGCCAACCATTTAGAATAAAACACTTCTTTTATTACCCCTGCCCACTTAAGCTTGATCACCTCCTCCTTAACAGCATCAAAATGTTCTTTAGAAAAGCGCCGAGGCGGTTGCTTCTTAGGAGTGACAGATGGATTAACATTTAAGTGATGGAAAATAAAACTTAGATCCACCCTAGGAGCTTCATAAGCACTCCACACAAACACATCAACGTTCTCCCGAGGAGGTAATTGAATTCCTACTTGGAAAAACTTCTCCTCGTCATCATAAATGACAATTTTTTCCAACTCTTCACACTTTGCCCCTTTTACCACCACATCCATGGATGAAAATTATTCTCCTTGATTGCTATAAATCCCTCTTTGCAGAGGCCAAGGACTCACCTCTAGTCTGATGCCTAATTGCAGCCACCAAACATTGTCTGGCCATAGATTACCTTCCAATCAACTCCTCAACTTCATCCCCTGATGGATACTTCACCTTCAAGTGCAAGGTGGAAAAAACAACTCCCATGACATGAAGCCAAGGTCTTGCCACAATAGCAGTGTAGGGGGAATAGGTATCTACCACAATGAAGTCCACTTCCATGACTTCTGACCCTGCCTGAACAGGTAATCTGATTTGGCCCTTTGGGAAGACAGTTTTCCCATCAAACCCTATTAGAGGAGAATCATAGCAAGCCAAGTCCTCAAGCTTCAGCTTTAGCCCCTTATATAGATCAGGGTACATAATCTCTACACTACTGCCTTGATCTACCAAAACCCTCTTCACATCGTACCCTTCAATCCTGAGGGTAACCACTAGGGCATCATCATGCAGCTGCATGGTTCCCACCTTATCTTCATCAAAAAAGCTCAAAGCTGGTCGGCATTTACCCCTCTTAGGGTCAGGGATCAAGTCTTCAGCAAATGACCGAGCTACAGACATCACCCTAAATGCATGGGAACTAATCCTACCTAGGGCAACAAGAATAACACTAATCGTCCTGAAAGGCAGTCTTAAAGAAGCATCTCTCGGATGTCTCGACCCTGCCTGGCTCCCCTATCCGTTGGGCTGATACAAGAATTGCTTTAACTTCCCAATTTTAACCAACTGCTCTAGATGATCCTATAAAGTGCCACATTCTTCTGTAGTGTGTCTTCGGTCCTGGTGGTACTAACAATGAAGACTTTGGTTGCGCTTCGTAGGGTCTCCGTCCATCTTATTTGGCCACTTAAAGTATGGCTCATTCTTTATTTTCTCCAAGACTTGGTGTACAGGCTCCCTGAACACAGTACTAACTACATGGGCAGCAGTAGATCCAGTATGCCCAGCAAAATCTCTCATGGGTCAGTTGTTGTTATACCTCTCTGACCTGAAATCCCTTCGGTCATGGGGAACTACTTTGGACTTCTCCCTTCCTTGTTGACAATCCTCCTCGACCCATTTATACTCATCAATACAATCCATAAGCTGACGTACGCTCCTAGCAGACTTCCTCGTTAAAGACTTCCTTAAATCGTACTCGGCAGGCAAGCCGACCTTGAAAGTCCTTATCACCACATCATCAAAATTTTCATCTATTAAACATCTCCCAATATCTATTTGAATACATCTTCAAGGTCTCTCCTTCTCACATGGACATAGACAACAGGGAATCCAAAGGATGAGGAACCCTACTGCAAGTAACAAAACGAGCTCTAAAAGCTCTAGTAAGCTCCTTAAAGGAATTGATTGAACCTTCCCTCAAACTATCAAACCATCTCATTACCACTGGCCCTAGGCCGGATGGGAATACTTTGCACATCAAGGTTTCATTCTTTAAGTGAACAGCCATTCTCTGATTGAAATGTCTGACGTGCCCCATAGAGTCTGTTCTACCATTATACATGGTAAATGTTGGCTGAGTAAACCACCGAGAAATTTTTCCTCCATCAATTCACCGTGTAAACGGTGACTTTGAAATCTGGCAGAAGGCCCTGCTCATAGCATCATTACCCAGGCCTGTGAGATGGACTTTTGCTTCTCTGCCTATAATGGCGGTCCTTATCACATGAATAAAACTCATTGAGGGGAGTCCTTGATCTGGGCATGTAGCTATCATCATAATCATCATCAGAGGAAGGCTTTAAGCTTGAAGGAGTTCCTTTACATTGATTCCGAAGTAATTTCCTCCACAAGTGGTCTATCTTCAATTGCATGTTCCTAATGTTCTCTCCATGAGACACGTGACTCCCACTTCTAGACTAACTCCTACTGGTGTGAGTGGTGTGTATGCTAACTTCACGGTCCCTCCTTCATTCAAGATTGAGAAACTGGTCTTAACGTTGGGACCCCACAGATTCTTCACAGTTTGGTCCTGAACCTACCATGGTTAAATGTTGAACTCACGAATGTTCAAGTTTCCCACAGACAATGCCAATTGTAAGAGCGCGTTTTGCTCCCTAAAGCCCAAGTAAAATGGACAAAGGCCCAAAGAGCCTAAAACAATGAATTTGTAAAGAGTGGGCTAGAAACTAAACTCCAATGAGTTGGAAAACAATCATAGGCTAAGTGTTGCTGGAAAGTATAAATAAATAGTTTTGTGCAAGGAAAATCCACCTCGGCAAATTTCGAGAGAGGTTGTTTTTATATATTTCTCTTGGACTTAAATGAAATTACAATTCTTGAGTTTACAGTCATTTTTCTACAGATTATCTAATCCTCCCCCTTGTAATAGGGTTTTTCTTCTTTATATTCCCCTTCTTCACTCGATCTCAGCCCTTCACGTGTAGATCAGGTTACTGGCTTTGATACTTATCCCGTCAATACCTTCTTGAAGTCTTTATGCATAGCTATAAGGCTGAATAGTACTGTTCAAGTATTACCTCCACATTAATGTGGTTAGGGAGTTAGCTACAGAGCATTCAATGCAGTGGTAGCAAATTTCTTTCCAGATATTTCCCAGCTCTCTTTTGTCTTATCCCTGTCTGATGCATATCCTTGCCAGAATGATTGCTTATTACCTTGTTCTTGACAAAGGGTTGGACCATGGACCTCCTCTCTGCTTAGCCGAAGAGATGTTTCTCCTCAGACTACACTTCCAATCCCTTATGACCAGACTTCTTCCATGGACCACTAACTTGTATGCCCCCGTTAGTATCTACCTATCCTCGGACGATTTAATGTCCTCGGACATAGCCCACGGCCCGATACCCATTTCTGGGCCCTTTATCCCACTTATACCATAGTATAAATTTAATATTTAAATAATAAAATAACATCTTGATAAAAGGTAGACTTTATTTCTAAAACCGAACACTTCCTCAATCACTTCATTCTCACCACCAAATCCCATGACCCCAATCTCAAACACTTTGTTCATAATCTAAACGAAAAAAAAAATAATAATAATAATAATAATAATTTGTACCAACATAAAGAGAATGTAATCAAACAAAGAAAATTGGCTAAATATACTTCCATTTATCAATTTTAATTGCCTCTAATAGGACCTTTATATCCTTAAAAAAAACAGAGAGAATGCTAAAATTCAAGAAAAGTATAAGCTATAATTGGGAGAACTGATCTTGCATTATTAATTTTACATATGAGCTTTGTCTTTATATAGGGAAGTAGAGCATACTAATTAACTTACAATCGTATATCAAAACCGTGACAAAAAATTATATAATTTGAAATTAATCCTAACAAACTGCAACAACTATAATCAACAACACTAACCAAAAAAAAAAAAAAAAGATTTAGGTGGATAAGTACTATACATAAAAGATACATGAGAAAGAACATAAAAATTATGTGAAATTGTAGCTTTGATGGAGGGAGCTAACAATATGATTGTAGTTTGTACATCATTTGCATGCTATTCTTGAATAATTGAAACTAAAGCTAAAATAATCTTAATTCACAAAGAAAACTCCAAAACAATCATAATTTTTTACTTTTATGGTTGAGGATCATACCAATACTACACTAAATAGTAGTCAAAAATTACAAAGAAACCAAGAAATTGTGAGGGCTAAAACAAAATAAAAAAGCACCTAACCTATGGCATGAAGATTAAAGGCTATGGGTAGGACTGGTAGGTATATATAAAATAGCAGAAGTGCAAGAAATGAAAATGGTGAGTGGAAACATGAAAAGTTTTGTTCTTTGTGAGAAAGAAGAAAGTCTTGAGACAATAAACCCAAGAACATAAAGACTCCTTATCTTTTAAATTTTAACTAGTCGCAGACCCGCACGATGCAGGAGAAAATATGATATGATTATTTTTTATTGGATAATTATTGAATTAATATATTAGATTGTATATTATTAAAAATTCAATACATATTAACCCAAACCAAAATTCAACCAAAGCTATAAGAGTGATTTGTGATAGGAAATTTAAAAAATACAACACAAAAAAATTAAATAAAAAAAAAACCATCAACCTAAATTATAGTTATAAGAAAGAACAAAAATCAAGCAATATAGAGAGAGAGAGAGAGAAAGAAACAACTCACAGTTTTTGTGTGGAAAAAATATGAATTGAATCAAATTAATGATATCAAATTTATACAAAATAAGATGGGGAGAAGAAGAGTTAAAATATAAGAAAGATGAAATGATAAAGAATAGTAGGGAGATAAAAAGGCAAAGAGGGAGGGGAAAGGTTGGAGGAAGAGAAGAAGAATTTTTTTTTTCCCCTTTAGAATAAGAAGATGAAAAGTTTAAATATTCAATTACTTGAAATTAGAAAGAAGATAACGAAAAGTTGAAATCAATTTGGATAGTTGAATATGGTTAAACATTTGCATCTAGTGAATAGTAACGTTTGTAATAAATAGTAAACATGTGCATATATCTGCTAAATGATAATAAATTATTCAATTTTAACAAATACCTAAAATTAGAAAGAAGAAAATGAAAAGTTGAAATCAATTTGGGGAGCTGAATAGTCAAATATTTGCATTTAAAATAAATAAATAGTAACATGTTGAATAGTAATAGAGTGCATTAGTAGGTTTGTTCATTAACTATATTAAATTATTTTATATAAAATAAAATAGAATAATCATAAAGGAAAAAAAGAATGAATGGTTGATGGGGTGACTCAACAAGAGTACACCAACATTAAATTCTATGTCTGAGTTTTTAGATATATATAGATTAGCTCTTATCTCTGACATGGCACTTGAGGAATGTCCTGATACAATGAATCTAAGAGAATAAATAGTTTTTTTTATCTTTAGAATTTTAATTAATCAATATCTCTGATGTGGAACTTGAGTAAAGAATTTATGTGAAAAAAATTCCTTGTCAAAGAGAGCGCCACATGGTAGAAACTCATGTTTTTAGACATGAGGTCTCTGCTTTTATATATACTAGTTGCTAATCTGTGCAATGCACTGAAAAATTACTGAAAATGAAATATAATGAATGCTAAGTAATTATGCAAAATACCATTTAAATTAAAAGACAAATATTAGTGAATGTTGTTATTCTTAACTGTTTATGTTACATCTAGAGTTTCATATCTAAGTTACTACAATACTACCTGTAACAACTGAAGCTCACAATATAAGTATATTACATGAGGCCAAAACTTATATTATCTTCAAGCTTCCGTTAACCTTACAGAGTCTCTAACAAAATTTCTTTTGTATTGAATTTGATTTCAGAGGACTTATTCAAAATTATTTGAATTAAACCTCACAGATTAGAAAGAAAAAATAAATAACATTACAACATTGTAGCTGATTAATATACAGAAAAACTACCAATTCAACATGATAAATCACTATTAGTATTTTAGAAAGCAAAAATTAACAAAATTAAAGTTGTTACCCATTTAACCTAAAACTTTTCATATTCTGAAGTTGTAAAACACCTATTAACAAATAGCTATTGATATAAAATATTCAATAATTCCTTCAATACCACAAGTTGTTCATGCTGTAAAAAATATGAGAGAATAACACAGCAAGCATCTTAAACTCTTTCTTGCTTGGATCCTACAAAACAATATAAATATATATATATATATATATATATATATATATATATATATATATATTGTGTGTGTGTGTGTGTGTGTGTGTAGAGACAACCAATTATGATAGTGTTGGAGACAAAGTAAAAGATTAGAAAAAAAAAAAAACCGAAAAAGCAAGTGGTTTGGCTAGTATACCAGCTAGTTAATTTATATCAAAAGACATAAAAATCTTACAATCAAATAGAATCCATCTTAAAAGTAAATAAATAAATATGGTACAATCAGATAAATAAAACGTTTGTCAAGATGATCAAGTTTGGCAATGAAGAAGACACAACAGCTATTGATGAGAGTAATCTCTATCTTAAACTTGTGATAATGATGAAGATGCAGCAACTACTAATTATGCAGATCTAGCATAATCTTATTTTGATTCAACTACAACAAAAATGACGATAATTACCATAAAAAAATCATATAAAAAAAAGCCTTTTATGATATAGCACAATGTGGCTCATTTTCTTAGACAATGTGGCTCAAGTCACAGCAATCCCTGAAATGAAAAATTATGAAGATAAAAAAGACGTTGTGACACTTCACAACAAAGGTTGAATTATAATGATAATATTTGCACCCTCCATCCCAATTTGTTATTTAATTCAACCATTACTCCAAAATAAAGGAGAAAGAATATATATACCTTTCCAACTGGACTCCAAAGGAAATTGTAAAATGATAGCTTTATTTTTTTCCTATGTATGCCACATTCCATATGATACATATGTTAGGAAACCCATTTTTTTAGAGATACTTTAGTTAATGTTAGCTCCTTGAAAAGTTTCTCTTTCTCTCATATTGTAAGGCAAGGTAATGTTGTTGCATATGCTTTAGCCTAGAAAGCAAGAATTTCTTTTCCTTTATTAGTTTGTATGGAGACTGTTCCATCAGACGTTGATGCTTTTCTTTTTGCTGATTTTCTAGCTTCTTAATCAAATTTCAAGCGTTATCTTCTTCCTAAAAAAAAAAAAAACACTAAACACATAAAGAAACAGAAAATTTTGTGTCATGTGACTTCATTTGATATTCTTTTAATGATAAAATGATAAGCTTACCTTGATAGAGACGTGGAACACCATGAACTTCTTCTGGCATATGCTTATGCAAATTTGCAATTGTACTTAAATTTTAAAATTAGTATACATTTTTTTAATTAAGATATAAATATGTGGATGAGTTTAAAATTGATCGAATGCTCTACATCATATCATCAAGAATATATCCTATTTACTTTTTTTCACTTGAGCTGGATTAATACATAATATTGCATACTAAACCAAATTAAACAACTTCAACACCACCAAAATAAATAAGGACAATGAAGTGCTCAAATTTTGTTTTCTATTTCTTTGTCAAATATCTGATGCTTTGCACATAACCTGATATTTCTCTTTTGCTACAAAGGACATAAGTTTCTGTTCTACATAGGCACTTATAGCAAAGGATATTCATACCAGCTAGTTCATGAGAATATCATCAACCCCAATTATTATTAGTATTTATGAATACCAACAATTCTTCAAATTCAATTTCTATTAGAAATTAGTACAATTGAAATTCCATCAGATTATATATTTATGTTGGAACATATATTGAGTTCGTAAAAACTGAGCAAATCCACCTTAAACAGAGGCCCAAGAAGGCCAACATCAAGAAATTCTGATATGTAACTACCAATTTTTGTGGGATTCACCATGCTAAAGAACTTAATAACATATCACCAATAAATTTTAATTATTTCAACCAACCTAAACAAATAAAGAGAGCAATAAAACTTCTCACCAACAGCTATGAGTTGCAATACAAATTCTGGTCACCAACAGTGACGAGTTGCAATACAAATTTCTGCTAATTCACACCACGTTTGAGTTATACTAATGCAACAACAATACAAATTTCCAATGTCAATGATACTCTACATGAACTATTCAGCTTTTTTTCATTAAACAATAACTACATGAACTGTTCAGCTTTTTTTCATTAAACAATAACTACATAAACTATTCAGCCTTTCTCACTTGTAGTTTCTACTTCAGTAGACAATTCTTTTCCAATGTCAATGATTACTCTACATATCATCCACTTTGGAGCCAAATATTCTTTTGGTTACCTAAACTATTTGGCCAACAATGGAATCTCCTTCCAAAGCAATAGGCATGTAATCGCTTTATTTATATCCATGTGATGGCCAGAAGTACAATCAAATACAATCAAAGCTAATAGAAAACATTTTAAATCGATTCTAATGATGAAGGAGGGATTCACTTAAATGAGGAGACTAAGAAAAAAGGAGAAGTATTATGTTCTGAGTATAGTATTGAATTTTAAACTTTATAATTCAATTTGCTAACTACTAAAACACCTTAGCAAATTGAATTCTGCAAGCACGGATTACACCATTCAATTGAATTTATGCAGGCATGGATACTACTAAAACTCTATCATTCAATTTTCTAACTACTAAAACTCTATCACACAGATACTACTAAAACTCTATCACACTGATTACACAATATAAACCGATCCTGTTACCATCTTAAACATAAAAATAAAAAATAAAAAATACCAAATCAATTTTAAAAATAGAAACAAATAATCATATATCAGTACAAATACCCAACCTAAATACATAAAATCCCATATAAGACCCACAACACAAAAGAGGTAATAACAAAATTATTAAAAAAAAAAAACAAAAACAAAAATAAAAAATAACAATACTATTAATCTAATCCTTACATTGAACTATTATGCAAGGCAGTTGTTGATACCGTATTTTGTCCGCCCTCGATTTGCAAGCCAAACCTTGAAAAACCCCAAAATATCATTTTCTATCCATGGGGTCACGAGAACATATATATTGGCATGGCACAACCCGTTCGGACACTAGAGAGTATAAAGTGCCTTTTTCAGCCAAAATGATCAAAATTCCCCTAGTCAACCTTGGGTTGACCAAACGTCAAACAAGGTCAAAATCCTCACAAAACAATATTTTTTTTCGTGGTTTTATATCAAACCCGAGCTCCTCAAAGATTTTTAGCAACTTTGACCAAATTTGACCTGAAGTTGACTCCCAACAGGCCCTAAAAACCCAAATTTTGATCCGGCTGTTAGAACGGGTTAAGACCAATGCCATTGCAAATATAATCAAATTATCATTCCAACTAATATTCATGGGTCGAAATCAGAGTTAAAACGGTTGAGAAATTGAGAAAACTGTGAAAAGTGCATTAGCATGCTTCCCGAGGTCATAACTTTTGTCCAACCATTGGAATTTTAATTTCTTTGGCTTTTTGAAAACTAGACATCTAGAGATTTCAAGGGACACCAAGATTGTTGGGCCACTAGGTCAACCCGGCGGCCTTTGAAGGTGCGCCATGCCTCGAAAAGTGTGTTAAGGGCTATAAATAGCCACTAGCACACCAAATTGGACCAGAACCGAAAAATTGGGTTTTTGAGAGCTATTTGGGCTTTTTTTGGGCATTTTTCCTCCCTTCCCAACTCATTTCTCCACTAAAAACAGACAAAAAATACATCAATGCTTCTTGATTCTTCTCTCTTCATCAAAAACACAAGGTATTGTTTTTACCCCTAATCTTCCTCTCCTTGGTTCCATACCTTGGATTTGAGGTTTAGGGGTGTGTATGTAGTTTTTTAGCTACAATTCACACCCCTTTCTTTCCAAGCTTTTTCTAGCTTATTTTTGCCTTAATAACATTATTTATTTCTTTCCTTAGCATGTTTCTTGCTTTATCTTGCGCCTAGCATGTTCCTAGTTTAGATCCATGTTCTTTCATCCTTGTTTACATGTTATTTATCTTGATCTACATGTTTTATGCTTTATGTCATGCTTTAGATGCTTAGATCCTTTCTTTCCGATGTGTTGATGTTTGGGTTTACATGCTCACATGCTTGATATTATGTCTCCTGCCATGCCTTGCTTAGATCTACATGTTTGTATGCATGTTCTACACTCCTATACCTATGTCTATGCCTCCATATGCTTGTATGCTTGGATTCATGTTCTTCCAAGCTTTTATGCTTAGATCCACATGCATAGATGTACATTTACATGCCTACATACATATTTCAATGCTTATATGTGTAAATCGATGTGTTTACATGCTTAGATCGATGTTCTCTGCATGCTTTATGCTATCTTCTATGTGCTCACGTGCTTCACGCCTCATTTATGTGCTTAGGCCTAGACCCTCTTTGTCATGCCATGTGCTATTGTAGCCCTTTTGTTCCTTTTACCGCATCTTCTTGTGTTTTGGCCTATTGGTTTGAACTTGATCTAGACCCTATGGTCTTTGTCGTCGTCCATACACCAAGGCCCACATAAAAAGGGTTTGGATCATTCTTTTGCATGTCTATGTTTGCTTGCTTGCTTCTATGCTTTATGCTTATGTTAGCTTAGCCTCTCTTGTTCTAGGCTTTGCCATGTTTGATGCCCTCTACAGGCTTGATCTTGTTTAGTTACATCCTACGCCCGTGAGGCCTTGTTTGGGTGTAACCACTCGAGATTTGTCTCCGGATGCCGGGTTGCTCTGTGCATTCCCTTCCTTTTTCCGCTCCATGCGATGATATGCTTGTCATGCTTATTTGTGCCACTTGTTGGCTTTCTTTGCATCTTCACACGCTTGCTTACATGTCCATGCATGAGTCTTGCTTGCTAGTGTGTCGTTCGTACTTCAACACAATGAAGTTATGGACATTCAATCCAAACCTACATTTGTCCCTCACAGACACCACCTTTTGTATGTCGTTTTGCTTGTTTGTCTTCTTTCTTGTTTGCTTGCTTGCCTGTTTGCCTTCTTGTTTTCCTGTTTGTTTGTTTATCTTGTGGCTCGTCATGTCTCCTACCATATGCTATGCTTGCCATGTCTATCATGATTATTTGCTTTGTGCCTCTTTCACATGCTTTTTGCATCTATTTCCATCCATTGCTTATCTACTGGTTTCTTATCTTTGCCTTTGCACGTACACACATGGAGCGAGGATGCATGGAGCTAGGGCACGGTTTCCCAAGCGCATGCAAAAAAGGTGAGGATGCGAGCATGTTGATATAAGCCAAGTGGCTATGTTCAGTAGATTTACGGGTCTAGGCTCTTCCATTTGGTTATGTACTCTTTTAAACCCCCGTCCTTCCTCCCTCCTTTTCTTCTTAGATGGGTTGTATTAGGTATATCTGTTAGGATGTGTGCCCTTAAATCCTATTATATGATGCTATGTATGACATTATGTATGACTTAATGTTATGATTAATAAAGTTGTTTTATTATTATCTAAAATAATGGTAACATGAATATTTGGACATTATCATATAATCCATGAGATGTATAGTATGTAATTTATGTGGAAAGTCACAGAAAATATAAATCATAAATTTTTTATAAACTCAGAATTATAGTTCGTAGTCGGTGATGAAATTGGGCATTTCATCTGCAAAGATTATAACATATCAACTAAGATGATTTTTCTTGATCATGGAAGTGGAGAGTTCTAGTTGGTATGTTGATATGTTTTAAGAGTTAAGACATATTGAACTAGACCGCTATGAGATTTATTATTCTCTTAACGACTGTCAAATGAATAATAAATCTTATGACTTCTATTTACAAGAACTCTTAATCCTAAGAAAATAATGTACCTGATCATAAGGTGTAAGTTGCTTTGATATATCAGGAGTGAGATTTAAAGTCACAATCAAAACCTCAGTATGTTGGGCAGCCACATTTAATGTTAATGGAACATATATTCTTAAGATTGAATTCATAATCTCTTAACGGAGATAAAAAATATTCCCTTGAAATAAGTTTAATAGGTTTGGTTATTCAGAATGCTAGGCCTTACTACTTTAGTAAGGAGTTACTAAAGTATATATTTTTGAAATTGAATTTAATAAATATATAATGAATAACTTAAAGGATTAAACCAAGTATACAAGGATTAAAATGTAGTAATCTTCAAAGTGGCAGTCTACATTCGTGACTTTATATTACTACAAATATTTTATGAAGGGGTTGCATGTATAATAAAGTCTTGGGATATAATTTATTAATAAGGCCTATAGTGCAATTATATTTATATAGTGATATTAAATATAATTAATGGTAATTTTGGACTTGTCAAGAGTTAACAGAAAAGCCCAAGGCCCATTGAAACTAGTGTCTTATTGGTCCCTTTTGGTCCCACTCCAAGCCACACACTAAAGCCCAATTGGAAATGCCCAATAGGCCAGGCCAATTAGATAATCAATTAGTTATAAAGGGAGAAACATACAGAATTTTATTTTTAGAAAAAAGACATCATTGTGAAATGATGTGTATGTGTGAGTGAAGCCACTCGATTATTCTCCCTTAGAAACTGATTGAGAGACCACACTTCTTGGGCGTAAAGTTGAATTTGAGTGAAGATTAAAAGTGTTCGCAAGTACTTCTAATCTTTTGTTTTGAATTTCACCACACCAAGATACGCTATCTTGTTCTTAAATTCTGAAATTTACATAGTGCATATTATCCATCATAATTGAAATAGATCTATGTTTGTTTGCTTCCGTTGTGCGTTTTGTATGAGATACAAAACCAAATTTTCCAACAATTGGTATCAGAGCCAGGTTTTCATTTCATGCTTGTATAACATGTGATTGAGTTTTAGAATCAAAGAAAATCATTTTCTTGATGTTATGAGATACTTGAATCTGCAGTGATTGTTCTATATAATCACGCTCATAATTTAGTTTTGGAGATTGACATTGTGTTGATGTGTAGTGAATTCCTTTTAATATGGAATTCCGTCTTCAAAAGAATTTATGGCCGTGTATATATATTTTGAATATCAATGACAGTTGAGAGTAGTTATTGTCAATGGACAATAACTACTTTCTTTGAATGGACATCTTGGTTTATTTAATGGTGCCGTGTTCTAATAGTTATGGCCAAGGATATATATTTTTTGTATATGGTTATTGTAATAACCGTCCTGTGCGTGAATCAAGTTATTGCACCACTTGGATTTTAATTGCACCGCTTGGCTATAAAAAGGCAATTAACATTTTATAAGCAACTACCTTTTTTGCACCGCTAGGCTTGGAGTGCAAATTCTTGATGGCCATTTTATTAAGATGTGATAATTGCCTTGGAAGTATTGAATCCGCATATTATATATATGGTGTGATAATTGTCTTGATTTATATATATAGATATATATATATATATATATATTATTTATATGGGTTCATATGCATTCAAATTTTTATATGCCTTGGATGTCTTGGATCCATATATATTAAAGTGTGTTTCATATGTTGCAATTTATATAGAGATACATGGATATATATGCTATCTTGTTAATGCTAGGGTTATGAAATTTATTCCTAATGAGATTAGGATTATGATTTCAAGGTGTCTAGCATTATTATGGTTTTTGACCTTAAAAACCTTTACCTTAAAATATCTAGTGGGAGAGAGATACAAGGGTTGGATCTCACGGTCTCCATTGTTTATTTATAATAGTATGAAATATATACTTTGCCTTAGCTTTGAGCTTTGCATTCCATGCGGAGAGTATTTATTTGGTGCTACAAGATTGGACTACCTAGTTTATAGTGGTTTGATCAAACACCTTGTCTTAGCCTTGAGCTTTGCATTCCATGCGAAGGGTGTTTTGTATTATGGTACTACAAAATAAACCTGTTACGGGAGATGAAATGTGGCTACACATGATTCTAGACAATCGTATACACTAGATTAAGCATTATAGTATCCTCTATGTTGAGTTCTTACAATTATTACTTAGAGGCCAAATGTAAAACGGCATTTTATTAGTGTTTGATAAGAGTTAATTATTGGAGAATAACATGTTTGTAACGCATACAAAACATACGCAGAGGAAAAAAAATAACGGATCTACTTCATTCGCAATTGATAACATGCACTATGTAAGTTTCAGAATATAGAATCAAGAGAGCGTACCTTGGTGCAGTGAATTTCAAAACCAAAGATAATAAGTACTCGCGAACACTTTTAATCTTCACTCCAATTCCACTTGATGCCCAAGATGTGTGGTCTCTCAATTAGCTCTATGTATTTGTTCTAGAGAGAATATCAAGGAGCATCTTAACATCAACATACATACCATTTCATTCTCATAAAATTCTGTATGTTTCTCTCCACATAACTGATTATCTAATTGGGCTAGCCTTTTGGGCCTTCCCAATTAGGCTTTAGTGTGTGTGGCTTGGAGTGGGACCAAAAGGGAACAAATAAGATACTAGCCCCAATGGGCCTTGGACTTTTCTATCAACTCTTGACAAGTCCAAAGTTACCATTAATTATATTTAATACCACTATATAAATATAATTGCACTCTAGGCCTCATTAATAAATTATATCCCAAGACTTTATTGTACATGCAACCCCTTCATAAAATATTCGTAGTAATACAAAGTCATGAATGTAGACTGCCTCTTTGTAAATTACTACATCTTAATCCTTGAGTACCCGGTTTAATCCTTTTAAGTTATTCATCATACATTTATGAAATTTAATTTCATAAATATATACTTTAGTCTTACTAAAGTGGTTAGGCCTAACTCTCTGAATAACTGAACTCATTAAACTTATTTCAAGGAAATATTTTATATCTCCGTTAAGAAATTATGAATTCCATCTTGAGAATATATGTCCCATCATTACTAAATGTGGCTATCTAACATACTGAGATTTTGACCGATACTTTAGATCTCACTCTTGATATATCAAAGCAACCTACACTTCATGATCAAATCCATTATTCTTTCAAGATTAAGAGTTCATGTGAATAGAAGTCTTGAGATTTATTATTCAATTGACAGTCGTTAGGAGAATAATAAATCTCACAACAGTCCAGTTCAATATGTCTTAACTCTTAAGACATATCAACACATCAACTAGAAGTCTCCACTTCCATGATCAAGACAAATCATCTTAGTTGATATGTTATAGTCTTCGCAGATGAAATGCCCAATTTCATCACCGACTACGAACTAAAATTCTGAGTTTACAAAGAACTTGTGATTTATATCTTCTGTGACTTTTCACATAAATCACATACTATGCATCTCATGGACTATTTGATAATGTCTGAATATTTATGTTACCATTATTTTAGATAATAATAAAACAACTTTATTAATTACAATATTAAGTCATACATCATGTCATAAATAATGTCATACATAGCATCATACAATAAGATTTAAGGGCACTAATCCCAACAATCTCCCACTTGCCCTAAAAACTATTGTGTACTAATCTAACTCTCATTCCCTCCAAATGTGACTCGAAAGTCTTTTGAGGCAAGGTTTTGGTAAAGAGATCTGCTAGATTATTCGCACTTTCAATCTTCGCTACCACCACATCTCCACGAGCAACAATGTCTCGAATGATATAGTACTTTCTCTCTATGTGCTTTCCTTTCTTGTGATTCCTTGGATCTTTGGATTGTGCAACTGCTCCACTATTGTCACAAAACAATGTGACAAGAAGGCATCCTTGGTACTTCTAGTGTTGATGTCAATATGGCTGAAGTTTCTACTTATCAACCTAAGTTGAAAGGCAAGGGTAAAAAGAAGAAGAAGAAGAAGAAGAAGAAGAAGAAGAAGAAGAAGAAGGACTTCGCCAAGCAAGATGGTAAACAAGTTGCCTTAGGAGTTGCCAACAAAGGAAAGAAAATCAAAGGAAAGTGCTTCCATTGTGGTGAGAAAGGACATTGGAAGAGATATTGTCCAATATTTAAGGCTGCCAAAAATAAAGATATGAAAAGTACATTCCTTCTTGAAACATGTTTAGTACAGAATCTCACAAATTCCTAGTGTGTGGATTCAAGTTGTACTAATCATATTTGCAAATCTTTGCAGAGGTTTCAGGAGACCAGAAAGCTGAATGAAGGGGAAATGTTTCTTACCTTGGTTGATGGGAGCCGGATTCCAGTTGTAGCTATTGAAGTGTTTAATTTATGTTTTGAATCTAGAGTTTTAATATTGAAAGACTATTTGTATGTACCTAATGTTCATAGGAATTTAATTTGTGCAACTTATTTAGGTAAACATGGATATTATGTTACCCTAAAAGACAATGTTGTAATAAACAAGGATAAAATGTTTATCAGTTCTGGCAATATTATATACAGTTTTTATATTTTAACTCCTGATAAGTATGAATTATACAATTCTGAATTAGATAATAACTCCCATGTAAAATCATTAAAGAGAAAGTTTCCTTCTACAAGTGATGCATATCTTTGGCACTCGCGTTTAGTTCATATTAATTCAAACAGAATTCAAAGACTTATCAAAGATGGACTCTAAGGGCCCATGGGCTTTGATGGTTTTCCAATTTGTGAATCTTCTTTAGAGGGTAAAATGACCAAACAACCTTTTAATGCAAAAGGTAGAAAAGCCCAAGAGTTGCTAGAACTAGTACATTCAGATGTATGTGGTCCTATGTCAATCCAAGCAAGAGGTGGCTATGAGTATTTCATTAACTTCATTGATGATTACTCTAGATTTGGTTATGTGTACCTAATGAAACGAAAGTCCGAAGCTTTTGAAAAATTCAAAGAGTTTAGGGCTAAAGTTGAGAATCAATTAGGTAAATGCATAAAGGTCATTCGATCTGATCAAGGTGGCAAATACCTTCTTAGGGATTTTAAGGATTACTTGATTGAACATGGGATTATATCCCAGTCGACTACACCTGAAACTCCACAGCAAAATGGTGTAGCAGAAAGAAGAAATAGGACTCTTTTAGATATGGTTAGATCCATGTTAAGTTATTCAACTCTACCAATTTCTTTTTGGGGATATGCCTTAAGTACTGCAATGTATCTTCTAAATTTAGTACCTTCGAAGTCTCTTCCTAAAACACCTGTAGAGTTATGGACTAGGCGTAAGCCTAGTATGAGACATCTCCATATTTGGGGTTGTCTAGCACATGTGTTGAAAGGAAAGTCTGACAAGTTACAGTCTAAAATAGAAGTGGTATTCTTTGTAGGGTATTCAAAAGGAACTGTTGGAGGTTTATTCTATAATCATAAGGATAATAAAGTGTTTGTCAGCACAAATGCCAAATTCTTGGAAAATGACTATATAAATGATTATACTCCTAGAAGTAGAGTTCTTTTGGCTGAAATGAATGAACGTGTAATAGAACAACTAATGCATGAAACTAGGGATAATGTGGATGTATTAGATACACCACAAGACATTACTCATGAGATGATTAGTACACAGGTGCCTCGTCGCAGTGGGAGAATTATTTGGCCTCTTATAAGATTTATAAGTTTGGGAGAAACTTATGAAGCTATCCCAGAAGAGGCTGAATTGGATCCCTACACTTATGAAGAGGCAATGAATGATATAGATGCACATCATTGGGTCCAAGCTATGAATCTGAATTAGATTCAATGTCTTCCAATCATGTTTGGGATCTTATAAAGGCACTTAACGGCACTAAACCTGTTGGTTGCAAATGGGTTTACAAGAGGAAGAGAGGGATAGATGGAAAGGTTGAAACCTTTAAAGCAAGACTAACGGTGAAAGAGTATACACAAAAAGAAGGTATTGACTATGTTGAAACTTTTTCACCAATAGCCATGCTTAAATCTATCAGAATTCTCTTATCCATTGTTGCTCATTATGATTATGAGATTTGGCAAATGGATGTCAAGACTGCATTTCTTAATAGCAATCTTGAAGAAGAAATCTATATGATGCAACCTGAAGGTTTCATAGCAAAGAACCAGGAGCATATGTTATGCAAGTTGAAAAGGTCCATTTATGGACTTAAGCAAGCATCTAGGTCATGGAACATCAGATTTGATCAAGAAATCAAATCATTTGGTTTTGAACAAAATCTTGATGAACCATGTGTGTACAAAAGACATCGAGATAAAGTAGTAATGTTCCTAGTACTTTATGTTGATGATATTCTACTCATTGGAAATGATGTAGGGCTGATGTCATTGGTAAAGGTTTGGTTGTCAAGCCAATTTGATATGAAGGACTTGGGTGAAGCTAAATTTATTCTAGGGATCAAGCTTTGGCGAGATCACAAGAATAAGATGTTAGGTTTATCACAAATTGGGTATATAGATAAGGTTTTAGAACAATTTAGCATGCAAAACTCCAATAATTGATTACTTCCTTTTAGACATGGAGTTCCTCTATCTGATGACCAAAGGCTTAAGACTCTTGAGGAAGAAAATATAATGAGAAAAGTTCCTTATACTTCTGCAGTGGGAAGTCACATGTATGCCATGCTATGTACTAGACCAGATATCTATTATTTAGTTGGCATGGTCAGCCGATATCAATCAAATCCAGGACTTAAACATTGGCAAGTTGTAAAGCATATTCTCAAGTATCTACGGAGAACGAAAGATTATATGCTTGCTTTCTATAGTGAGGATTTGATTCCCATTAGTTATACAGATTCAGATTTTCAATCAGATCTTGATTTCAGAAAGTCCACTTCAGGTTATGTGTTCACCTTGGGAGGTGGAGCCATAAGTTGGAGGAGTGCTAAGCAATCTTGTATTGCGGACTCCGCCATGGAAGCTGAATATGTTACTGCTTTTGGGCGGCAAAGGAAGCTATTTGGCTCAAGAAATTCCTTTTCTGATCTTGGTGTTGTGAGAATAGGGCAAGTTCCCATCACATTGCTTTGTGACAATAGTAGAGCGGTTGCATAATCCAAAGATCCAAGGAATCACAAAAAAGGAAAGCACATTGAAAGAAAGTATCACATTATTCGAGACTTTGTTGCTCGAGGAGATGTAGTAGTAGCAAAGATTGATAGTGCAATTAATCTAGCAGATTCCTTTACCAAAACCTTGCCTCAAAGGACTTTTGAGTCACATTTGGATGGAATGGGAGTTAGATTAATGCACAATAGTCTTTAGGGCAAGTGGGAGATTGTTAGAATGTGTGCCCTTAAATCCTGTTATATGATGCTATGTATGACATTATGTATGACTTAATGTTATGATTAATAAAGTATTTTTATTATTATCTAAAATAATGGTAACATGAATATTTAGACATTATCATATAGTCCATGAGATGCATAATATGTGATTTATGTGAAAAGTCACAAAAGATATAAATCACAAGTTCTTTGTAAACTCAGAATTATAGTTCGTAGTCGGTGATGAAATTGAGCATTTCATCTGTAAAGATTATAACATATCAACTAAAAGAATTTATCTTGATCATGAAAGTGGAGAATTCTAGTTGGTATGTTGAAATGTTTTAAGAGTTAAGACATATAAAACTGGACCGCTGTGAGATTTATTATTCTCCTAACAACTGTCAAATGAATAATAAATCTTACGACTTCTATTTACATGAACTCTTAATCCTGAGAGAATAATGGACCTGATCATGAGATGTAGGTTGCTTTGATATATCAGGAGTGAGATCTAAAATCACGATCAAAACCTCAGTATGTTGGGCAGCCACATTTAGTGTTGATGGAACATATATTCTTAAGATGGAATTCATAATCTCTTAACGGAGATATTAAATATTTCCTTGAGATAAGTTTATTGGGTTTGGTTATTCAGAGTTGATGATGCTCCTTGCGAATCAGTAGGCTGGATGCTTGGACTCTAAGGATCTGAAAGGCCTGTAAGGAAAATGGCGAATCAAAGGAGACCGGGGTTGGCCAGTCTAAGACCTTCCGATGGTGAAGTTAGTTTTCCTTCTTAAAATGAAGAAACTTCCAATTCTATCAAGAGTGTCTAGAAAGATTCAGACTTACTTCCTGTGTTGGAGAGAGGATGCTTATATAGGGCCGAAGTGACGGTTATCATCCTACAACTGCTCCCTCATTTGTGGAAGTTTGGAGATAACTGCTATGGGAAGTTGAAAATAATGTCTCTCTTACAATCATTCCACGTAGCGCGTATTTTAACTGTGTAGCAGGATTTGATGAGGCTCGTCCATCCTTGGACGGGTGATGCTGTAAGTGTTTTGGACGAAGTCTTTGAATCCTTAGATCTAGCTTGAATGGAGAGGGAACGGTTTATATGTATGGTTGCAATGTGGCATTGTCAAGCTGGTCACACAGACTAGCTTTGCCTTCTTGCAGACGACAGCGCAAGGACGAATTGTGTGGATTAATCCTCTGGACGAGCTCGTTCTCTGGACGAGCTCGTCCTTGTGGATGACAATCTAAGGACGAGCTATCCTAAGTGCCATCAAGAGTGTTAGGCCTAACCACTTTAGTAAGGAGTTAGTAAAGTATATATTTATGAAATTGAATTTCATAAATATATGATGAATAACTTAAAGGATTAAACCGAATATGCAAGGATTAAGATGTAGTAATCTTCAAAGTGGCAGTCTACATTCATGACTTTGTACTACTACGAATATTTTATGAAGGGATTGCGTGTATAATAAAGTCTTGGGATATAATTTATTAATAAGGCCTAAAGTGCAATTATATTTATATAGTGGTATTAAATATAATTAATGATAAATTTGAACTTGTCAAGAGTTGACAGAAAAGCCCAAGGCCTATTGAAGCTAATGTCTTATTGGTCCATTTTGGTTCCACTCTAAGCCACACATTAAAGCCCAATTGGAAAGGCTCAATAGGCAAGCCTAATTAGATAATCAGTTAGTTATAAAGGGAGAAACATACAGAATTTTATTTTAAGAAAAAGAGACATCATTGTGAAATGGTGTGTGTATATGAGTGAAGCCACTCGATTACTCTCTCTTGGAAACTGATTAAGGGACCACATTTCTTGGGCGTAAAGTAGAATTGGAGTGAAGATTAAAAGTGTTCCCAAGTACTTCTAATCTTTTGTTTTGAATTTCACCGCACTAAAATACGCTATCTTATTCTTAAATTTTGAAATTTACATAGTGCATGTTATCAATCATGAATGAAATCGATCTGTGTTTGTTTTCATCCGCTGTGTGTTTTGTATGAGATACAAAACCAGATTTTCCAACAATATCATGCTATGTACCAGTCATCCCCATCTCTAGAGTATAGCGACCCCTGTTTACTTTCCTGCACTTATATTTTGGGCCATGCTCTAGAGATGTAAGCATTTACTTTCTTGCTCTGTGTGCTAGCATTGTGCACGATGTGTGTGTGTGTATATATATATATATATATATACATGTTCGCCCCTCCCAGTGCGATCGTCACAGTCTATGTCACCTAAAGCAAGGCGATACCTAATTTTCACCATGAAAGTAAGGTGACATGTCACCTGATTTTCGCCGCGAAAATCAGGTACTTTGCCTGATTGCCTTAGGAAAGCATAGATTGGGACCACACGCATTCAAAAGCCAAACCTCAAAGCCCCATGCATGCAAAGCCCCGAAATCCAATGCCAAAATCATGTTTTTATTACCAATCTCCGAAAATTAAGGTTTTATCAAAACAAAGGACTGTCCTTGGACAGGTGTTGTGGGGTACCTAACACCTTTCAAACACGTAACCAAACTTCTAGACTCAAGAATCATGATTTTTTACCATCCACAGTAGATTAGGAAAAATCTCCTTTTTTCTTAGCCTAGGATTGGTAATAAATCAACTAAAAACAGGTGACCAATCACACCTTAAATAAACCCAATGATTGGTGGTGATTTTATTTACCTTTGGCAATTCCCTTAAAATTTGGCCAAGATTCCTGCCATCCCTCCAAAGGTAAACAAATACCCTCCTCCACCGAGAGAGAGAGTACCCGATACTCCGTGCGAACAACCGCACAACCATCGAGAGGGACCTCCAACGGGCCCCTCACACAAGAGCATCGCCACTGCAGGTTGTCAAAATAAAGCCTCGAGAATTCTCCGTTTTGGGCCAAGCGTCAACAGCAGTCACAAGAATAGAGGTCAAGAGCATCTGGGATTTAGAGATACCTGAACTGAATCATCAAACTTTTTAGTATTAATATAGTGTGAGAAGAGGAAGAGATGAAAAAGTTAGAAAGCCAAAGTTTGGCGTTAGGAAGCTAAAGGGTTGCCATTTGAGATTATAATCGGGGAACACAAAAGGTTGCTGTTTGAAACTATAACAGTGGAACACAAAGGGTTGCCGTCTAAAATTGTAACCATGTAAGAGATAGGGTTGGAAATTATTTTCTTTTTATTAGTATTATTAAATTTAGGAAAACTATTTTTAAATTGTATTAATATAGTGTGAAGAGAGAAAGAGATGAAGGAGTTAGAAAGCCATAGTCAAGCGTTAGGAAGCTAAAGGATTGCCATTTGAGAATGGAACCATGGAACAGAAAGGGTTGCCATTTGAAATTGTAACCGTGGAACACAAAGGGTTGCTGTCTAAAATTCTAACCGTGTAAGAAATAGGGTTGGGAATTATTTTCTTTTTATTATTATTTTTTATGTTTAGGAAAACTATTTTTAAATTGTAGGACAAATTCAAAAAAAAAATGGTAATGCTATAGCTGCTGATATGGCTCAACCTGAGCATGACAACTTTGAATGCTACGCTTCAACTTTTAGTAATATATAGATATAGATTTTTATTAGCATTTTTAAATTTAGAAAAACTTTTTTTTAATTGTATTAAAATAGTGTGAAGAGAGAAAGAGATGAAGGAGTTAGAAAGCCATAGTCTAGCGTTAGGAAGTTGAAGGGTTGTCGTTTGAGATTGTAACTATGAAATACAAAGGGTTGCCATTTGAAATTGTAACTGTAGAAAACAAAGGGTTGCCATCTAAAATTGTAACCGTGTAAAAGATAGGGTTGGGAATTATTTTCCTTTTATTAGTATTTTAAATTTAGGAAAACTATTTTTAAATTGTAGGACAAATTCAAAAAAAAAAAATGGTAATGACATGGTTACTGATGTGGCTCAACTTGAGCGTAGCGACATTAAATGCTATGCTTCAGCATTTAGTGATATATAGACTAGTAAGTTACCCGTGCGATACACGGATAATGTTGTAATATTTTATATAAAATGGTTTTGGAAAATGTTATATATGTATTATAACATAATGTTATAGAACTTTATTATAAATGAGTTCATCATAGGGTTTGGCTTACCTCCAGTACTTTTTTAAAAGAAATCTCCTTTTTTTTAATAAGAAACTGCCACATCACCCACTAACTAAATAAAATGTGAAAATTAAAACCTACTACCACTTGCCATTGTTATTTAAAACAAAAGGAGATGTTCAGTTTAAAAAAGTACTAAAGGTAAGTTAAACCCTTGATCATAAAAAGCAATACTGAAAAATTTCACACATATCCATTATAATTACTCAATTGATGTAGTGAGAAATTAAATATATATATACATATAATTAAAAAAAAACAACTTTGGAGGAATATTGTAGAATAAAAGTTGATATAGAATGTATCTTTCTCTTTCTCCTTAATTTTAAAACAAAATACATATCTCAAACACCCACAGTCAATTACATCATTTACAAAACCCACAAATCCACAACATCCAACATTAACATCAAAATCGTAATTGCCATTGTTATTCAATATAAAATGCAAGCCCCCCTTCCTTGGTTGTAGCCAACTCATATGGTTTAGGATTAAATGACACAACAATGTTAAAGTTAGGTAGGCATTGTTGAAAGATTGAAGGTAAATAACAACATTTTTGGTCTATGTGTATTTGACATGGGATGGCATGAAGGGTTATGGGTAGGTATATATAAAGGGGTAAAAGTGCAAGAGGTAAAAATGATGAATTAAAATGTAAAGAGTTTTGTGTATATGTGTGAGGAATGAAAAGTTTTGAAATTTTAAGACTTATATTTAGGGGAGTTAGAAAAAAGTTCTAATATATGATATTTATAATATATATATATATATATATATATATATATAACCGAAACCTTTGAAGCTCCCACATATTTCCACGTCAGCACAATATTAAAAAAAAAAAACAAAAAAAACATAATAAAAGTTTTCTAAAACCCGATGCTCTGCCTCACAATGCTCTGCCATCTCCTTCCTGCCTTCCTTTACCAGCTCCTCCTCGATCAAACCCACGGCAAACCAGCATCGCATCGCATCACATCTAAAGACCCATAGATTCCACAATGAAAACCCACCATACCCACTATACCCACAACCCAACAAAAATCTTCTTCCTCAGAATTGATCTCCTTCCTCAGACCACCCATTTGCCATAAACCACCCACATCCAAACTCTAAAACCTAAAAACGACGCCTCATTTGCCGTGGGTCTCATCTAGCCCATGGCCACAAATTCCTCAATCAAAACCTACCATGCCCACCATACCCACAAACCCACAGACATCTTCTTCCTCAGAACAGATATCGAGCTCCTTCCTCAGACCACCCAAAGAATCAAATATAGAGGTACAAGAAACAACCCCCCCCCCTCCCCTCCAGTTCATACTACAATATTCAAATAAAGTTCTTAGAAAACTATCCTTATTATCTGAATCAGATCAAGTACTGTGTTTATAGCTTTTAAATTGCGTCTTTAATAGCTCTGGACTCTTACTGTATTAGTCTTGATTGTTTCACTTAACTTGAATTGTCTATTGCGTTGCTTTAAATACAAATTTTGTATTTGTAGAACCAAATTTGTATTGGGTTTTTGTTTTTAAATGGTTTATCACATTCTGTTTGCAACTAAACTATGTATTGTTGTTTTTTGGTTTTACAATTTTTGATATATTCAATGAGTGTTAAGGGACGTCTTAATGAGTGTGAGATTTCCCCCCTTCTAATCTGTTAGATCGTTTAGACCCCTTAAACACAACAGATTAACCTAGAGAATTAGCCAAGTGATTAACTTAGGTAATTTAAGCAGAACTACGTTAACACAAATAATCAAAAACAATAAAGCAGCGGAAAATAAATAACACAAAGATCTGATGACCCAGGAAAACCAAACCGGTAAAAAACCTGGGGAGGATTTAACCTAGCTATCCTCAAGGTAAACTGAATCCACTATGAAAGAATCGAAGTTTACACAATAAGACTTAGACCACTAACATCCTATTGCTACCCAAGTGTAGGAAACTTACTACCACGACCACATGATAGCTCCGAGATCCACGGACTCCTTCTTTCTTGAATTCTTTAGCAATCCACAAGCGCACCTGCTTGTACTTCTTTAAGATCTTTGATTCTGCAACTGAATGATTTAACAAGCTCTAGACATAAGTCCTGAGTTTGTAAACCCTAAGTGTATGTGAAGGCAAACACCTCTAGATCTCACAATGAGATTCACAAACACAGCAAAACAGAAGACTAAAAACGTGGCTAGGGTTTTCCCTTATATACTTAGGGCAAAACATAAAACCCTATACATTAAGTGGGCTAGGGCAGAGTTGGAAAAATCTGCAGAAAAACAATCTGCACGACTTTCGATCGATCGAGTCTAATTTTCGATCGATCGAGTCAAACAGAAAGTGAACAGTAAATTCTGCATAAAACTCGATTCCAACTTTACATGAAGAGCCGTACTTTGAGCAAGTCTAACACAAGACTAAACATTGTTTTGATCATGGTTTGCCAACATTACAAAGTGAAGTTCTAATACATTAGTTCCTAATTCCTAGAACCTAACAAACTCCCCCTTTGGAAATCCGTGACAAAACACAAACTTAACAAAAAGCTCAAAGTTTACATATTGAAACAGCCCATTACAAAATAAAAAGCCACTTAAACAATTCAACATAACTACTATCTAACAGTTGCAAAATAGACAGCAGCACGACTAAATCAACCTGTATATTCCTGTAACACTTAACAAACACATAAACGCATGTGTGGAAAAAAACAGGAAATATATAAAAATATCTTCTTGATTTCACATGACACAAAATAAAGACATATATCATGAATAACATCATAAATATAAATCAATAAGCAGAGTAGCATAGTGAAACAAGAAACATATACATCAAAATGTATCTCAACAAAAATATCTCCTAAACAAGAGCTAAAAATGATAAATACACAGTGAAGTGCCTAGATACAATCTAATAACTCCACAAGCTTCGCAGTATCACTACTAAGTACAAGACTCCCCCTAAAATGAAAATCTCCACAAAAATCTCCTAGATACATACGAACTACACAATGGAATGCACTCCCTCTTTTTGTGACGAATTGCCAAAGGCCACTCACTCATCATCAAAAGGAGGTGGAGGAGAATGATGAGAACTCGCCAAGTCCGCTTGCAAAGCACGGAGCTCATCAAGGATGTCCACCAATAACTGACCATGAGCCGCCTGAACGGTCACGACAGTATCCAGAGTCCGACGAAGGTCAGAAACCTCATCAAACGATGGAGGAACATCAGCAGCAGCAGCAACAGCAAGATCAGAAGACGTCCCAGCTGCAGGAGTATCTATAGAAGAAGAAGGGGGTGGAGTGACACCGGAAGGCTCTACCCTAGGATGCTTAGAGCTAGCTCGAAGTTGAGCAACCCTTTGCCTCAAAAAGGTAGCACCTATAGGAGCAATAACATGAACAGGCACAGACGCAGGAAAATCACCTAAACCAAGAAAAAGGAGAATCCTATGAATAAAAACGGGAAAGAATAACGCATGAGCCGTAGAGCTAGACCGATGAACCTCGTTCAAAGAACGAAGGAACAAATGAGGAAAACTGATAGGAGCATCAGTAACAAGGGCATACAAAAACACACATCGCTCAAGAGGGATGGTGTGAACATGAGAAATAGGCCACAAAGAATGACACGCTATCCTAAAGAAAAGATAGTGAAGCTCAGAAAGCTCAGCAGAAGTGATCCGAGGATCAGAACCCCGCTGGATAGAAGACCCAGTGATGTATGACAGCACATCATCAAGAGGTGGAGACTCCTCATAAGGAAAAACGAGATGGTCAACAATGGGCACCCCAAGAGCATCCGACACAACCGTAGGGGTAATGCGATACTCTACACCTCGTAACCAAACCTTAACTAAGGTGTTGGTATCATAGATGTAGATAGAGAGGTTCGAATAGAACTCTCTAATCAAGGTGGCAGGAGGAGGAGAATGCTCATACTTGAGCAAAGATAACCAACCTCGACGCTCAAAGTTACGTCTCACCTCAGGATCTACCTCATCTAGTATGACCCTACGCTCAACCCAGATATGACGCCTAAGGTTCAAGGTCTCATAGGTTTCTTGGTTCTTCTCACTAGGGAACCGCTCAGTATCGAAAGAAGGTGAAGGGTCAGAAGTCCTATGGGCTCTAATTTTCCTAGGCATGATGCTAAGGAATAAAGAAAGACACAGAAAGAGAGGAACAAAAAGAAACTAATGGCAGACTGCAAGTTAGCACAACACAAAATATAGAAATAACAATTCTATATGATGCACGAACAAATTATGCAAATGATGCATGAACTAATGCAGTGACATAGATCAATTATGATTCAAATTAACTTAATTGGCTTGAGCATAGAATTTTATGTCAAAAATACCCAATTTTGGAAAAACCCAATTTTCAAAACACAACAAACTGAGAAATTGATCATCACAACAGTTAATTAACACAATATAATGATCAAATTAATCAATCTAAAAAGCCAATTTTATCAATTTAAATCAAATTGAACAAAAACCCCAAAATCCCCAATTTCAAGCCCTAGAAATTCAAAAATTTCACAAAGCACCAAATTAATCAAATTAAACCACATATAGTGCTTAGATAAGGTGTCCCCACAAAAACCCATGATTCTTTTGAAAAAGAAAGAGCCAAAATCACTCCCAAAAATACCAAAAACGAAAATGGCGAAAATACCCCAAAAATGCATGAATTAATGCATGAAACATGAAAATAAAAACAAAAGAAAGGGCATAAAAGACATACCAAACTTGGGAGAGAGAGATTATGCAAAAAGATTTGAAGAAAATGACAAAATCTCCAAGAAAAGAGGCTTGACCGATTGGTAGGGAGAAAAAGGTTTTGAAAAAGATTTGAAAAGTGAAAAGTCACGTGAGAAGAAAACCTTTTAAAAAAAACATTCAGCCCGATTTTCGATTGATCGAAAAACAGATTCGATCGGTCGAAAATCCTTCGATTGATCCAAAACCAATCGAGAACCGATCGAAACACACAAAGAGTTTATTGATGTTTTAAAAACATTTTCGATCGATCGAAAAACAGACTCGATCAATCGAAAATCTGAAAAAATTGAATTTTTGAAAATTGAATCAAATGAGCTCAAAAACTCCTCAAAGCATTAACTTTTATGAAAAAGATGCATGAGTATGAGATGAAATGTTTTTCCAAAAACCCATGTTTTCAACCCAGATCTCTCAGATTAAACGTTTCTCATAATCTTCCTCAATCAATCAAGCAAGCAAACATGTATTGCAACAATTTCCAGAAAATTTCAAACTTGGTTGGTCAGGCCAAAAACACACACAATATCATGTACACAGTTTAGCAAAGAATAACTTGTGTAGTGTGTGCAACTAGCATAAGCAAGAGAAACATGTGAGGTGATATGAACATATTGATCAATCACAATTTCTACAAAATCCATCACATGAATTTGAAAGAGACTATAACTTAAAGAGTTACATCATATAACTCTCACATCTCCTAGGATAAAAGCTTGCAACCATGTAAGTTTCTTGATTTGCCTCATTATTCAATTTAATTGATTAAAAATTTAATAAAAGCCGGGATAATGTACACACCAATTTTATGAATTGTGAAATTATTATAGTCTAATAATGTACACACCAATTTTAATAGAGGCTACACCTTATGTTCTTTTTGTGCATGTGCTACACTTTCTCGAGCACAAAATCTTACGATATGCACCAAGGTGTTCATGATTGGCTAATAAACAGTGGTGAGATGGTTATTTATGCCTTTTCTCAATAAGAACAAGTCCGACAAGCAAAGACATAAGACTTCAAGATCAAGATCATGTGATCAACAAATATAGCATCTTCCCACACAACATGCACAACAAAACTTTAGCTAGTAAAGTGCAATAGAAATAAGTGCATCAAAGCTAAACAAGGTACATTCACATGATATGCAAAATTTGATTGACCAACCTTGTCTTCAGATTCAAAGAAACAATTGCAAAAACACACTTTGCAAAAATTTTTTTTTTTTTAAATAAAAAAAATCCTAGAATGAAATGCATGAATGTTATGCAATGCAAATCCTAGAAACAGAGGTCACAAAAGATAGAGCAATGAAGCACAAGGACCATGTCAGACAGACTCAATTAGGTTGAGCCTTTTGCATCTAAAACTTTTTAGATGCAATTCTTGCATTGGAGTTATGATTCATCTTAGAATTTTGAGCAACTCCAGGATTGGAATAAAAGTTTAATGCCTTTACTAATTCACCAATAAGTACCATAGGATCATGTGCTTGGGGAACAGGTACTTTAGTTTTATTTGCTCGCTTCGCAGCTTGCAATCTAAAACAATTTGGACGAATGTGTCCAGGTTTTCCATAAAAATGACAAACCCATGCAGGCTTATCATGCAATTTTCCCGTAGTAGAAGTAGAAGATCTAGAATGAGAAGCTTGAAGATCAACCCTAATCTTTCTAGATGGAGTAACATCTATAGGTTTGACAGGTTCACTCACCAAGGGTTTGACAATCTCACTCTTAGGAGGTTCAGAAGACGGGACAAATTTAGTGGAAGAAGGTTCAGGCACAGAGATGATATCCACAAAACCTAAACCAGTTTTATCAGAAGGAGACTTTTGAACACTCAGCATGTGATCAAGTTTGGAGCTTGCAGACCTATTAATTTGTTCTCTAGCAACAGATAAATCAAGTTCCAAACATTTAACTTTATCAAGTAACAGCATGTTCTCAGTTTTCACATTATTCAAAAGCTCATTTGCATCAAACAATTTCACAAGTAAAATTTTCTTTTCAAGTTCCAAAGATGCAATTTTCTTCAAACCTAAATCAACATTCATGGCATCCTTTGCAGCAACTTTGCAAAGTTTATTATAGGCTTCATGTAAATCTGCATCCTCAGAGAGTTTTCCATCAGAAGGGTTCTCTTCAACAGACATGCTTTCATTAACTACAGTAGTAGCAGTGAAAGCAATGAAATTTTCATCCTCATCACTAGCAGATTCATTGTCGGAAACTTCATCATCACTAAGGGTTACAGCCATAGCCTTACCCTTAGACCTCAAGTATGTAGGACATTCAGATTTTAAATGACCATACCCTTGACAACCATAACATTGTTGTCCCAAAGAATTATTAGAAGGCTGACCTACTTTTTCTTTAGGTTTTTCAGTGTTATTAACCTTAGTGGGATCATTCCTCCTAAAATTTTTATGTTCAACATTGTTCTTGCCTCTTGCCCTTCTATTATTATTCCTAAGAAAATTTCTAAAATTCTTAGCAAGATAGGCAATCTCTATAGCAGAGAGTTCATCATCAAATCCACCATCCTCAACATCATCAACAGATTTAAGAGCCATTGATTTGGATTTGTCAGTCTTAGGGAGGTCTAACTCATAGAACTGAAGAGATCTTACAAGTTCATCAACAGGGATGGAGTCCACATCCTTGCTCTCAGTGATGGCAGTCACTTTGGGTCTAAAATCCTCAGTCAAAGATCTAAGAATCTTCCTAACAATTTTAGGTTGATCATAGATTTCACCCAAATTATAAGCAGAATTAACAATGTCATTCAGTTTAGCATAGAATTCATCAAAAGATTCATCATCATTCATTCTAATGCTTTCAAATCTAGAGGTTAATTGCTGCAATTTATTTATTTTAACTGCCTTTGTGCCTTCATGCACAGTCTGGAGGATTTTCCAAGAAGTATGAGTAACCTCAACATTAGAGATTCTCTTAAATTCCTCCATGGAAACAGCATTAAAAATAGCATTCATAGCTTTGCTATTAAAAGCGGCTGCCTCCTTTTGAGAAGTTTGCCACTCACTCACAGGAGTAGTGGGCTTCTCCCATCCGTACTCAACGGAATTTCAAACTCTCTTATCAATGGATTTCAGGAATGCTTTCATCCTTACTTTCCAATAAGCATAGTTGTTTCCATCAAAGTGAGGTGGAACAACAAGAGAGTGTCCGTGTTCCATGACAACAGGGGTCAAGGATCAGCTAAAAGATCAAATGATCAAAAATAAAAGCTACCCGCTCTGATACCACTTGTTAGATCGTTTAGACCCCTTAAACACAACAGATTAACCTAGAGAATTAGCCAAGTCATTAACTTAAGTAATTTAAGCAGAACTGGGTTAACACAAATAATCAAAAACAATAAAGCAGCGGAAAATAAATAATACAAAGATCTGATGACCCAGGAAAACCAAACCGGTAAAAAATATGGGGAGGATTTAACCTAGCTATCCTCAAGGTAAACTGAATCCACTATGAAAGAATCGAAGTTTAACCTAGCAAGCTGGGATACTAAAAGATGTTAATCTACCCTCAAATTACATGGCAGATATATACAACATCATCTGAATGTGTAGAATTTGTCTTATAAAAAAGGACTTAGAACTACGATCTAAAAAATTTCATAGCAAACATCAACTGCCAATTAAAACAGCTAATAAATATTCAATACAATCTTAAACATATAGGCATTTTTCTAAACTGTGTCAAACTTACAATCTACAGATTCTCTTAACCACTTTTTAAACTTGAATTACCTCAGAAACTTTGATTTTTTTTTTTTTTTTTTTTTACTTAAGTTTTGAAAACTTCCAACTTTTTTATTAAGGTGAAACTGTGGAAACTTCAAAGTTGAACCATCCAGCCTGCAGAGCTATCTGATAGTATATATGCTTCTTTTGGGGGTTAATAAAAGAGCTTTCCTGTTAGTTGCATTGTTTAGACAAGAAACTAATAGGCCCAGGCAAGCCTGATAAGAACTAGGAAAATAATTCTTTACCATCAGTTATGATGGTTATGTGTTAAGGGATGTGTCAAGAGTGTAAAGGTTAGAACTTTTGATATATTCATTAGGTTTTGTAGAGATAGTTGACCTTCTAGTGAGGGATGGACTCACTAAGAAGCTAGAATAACCTACTGTAGATGGGTGGGATGTCATTTCAAATTCTGAGGCATTTTGATTTTTCTTGCCAGTTACTTTATTGCTTTTCTTCCCAGTTACTTCCCATTCCTTCCCTTTCCTTTACTCAAATGTCATTATCTTTAGCATCTATATCTAGCACAGCAAAGTTGGATTATTTACATCTATATTGTACATGTCTACAAGATACTATACCCTCTGATGTAGACCTTTCCCTATTACTGTGATGATTCCATTAAAACTTCAATATTCCATAGTGTGCAAATAATGGGCCTAAATGGAATGGCCTTTTTACCACAAATATAAGTTTATATATAGATAATTGTACCTTTTTTTTTTCTAATGAATCCTGTGCATTGCAGGTTAGTATAACTTATCGTCAACAAGTAGAACAAGAGTTTATATTGATTTGGACATTCTTGAGACTGCTAAATTCTAAGATCCGTAAGTGCCTTGTTTTGGATTCACATTTTTTAATTTATTTGCAGTCTCTGCAATACTGCTTAAAGCATCAATGCAAGCTGTATTGTGAAAACTGATGCATGGCACCATGTTTGGTGGGTAATAGGTCTGCAACCACAAATGTCCACATCTGACTGAAATAGTAGGTTTACTCATAGGATTACACTTTCTCAAACATAGTCAGCAAGGAAAAAAATTATAAAGTCCCCACCAAACTAAATGATTGCTATATGATTGGTTTAATAATTTTTTCCTCACATCAAGTAAAGAATATAAATGATTGATAATATCTTTTTTGTCACTAATTTTAGTTTTGGATTAAAATTATAGATCTATGAGTTAGCCCAAACATCATGAGAAACTTTATACTATAAGGTGTTAGTTCTGGACTCTGTGATAGATCTATGTATTGTAAAAAGAGGTGACTCTCATATTTGATCCTCCCATGATACATACATATATTGCCTTTATCACGCAATTCATGTTTATGTGCAAGGCTCATGTTTCATGTTTTCTTACAATATCCCTTTATGCTTTATCTATCCAACTAAGAAATCCTATGATCTCTGAACCTTTACATCAGAAACTCAGAGCAAACATATTCCCATAACCTTTAACTTTCTGATTTCTTTAGTTACCTATTGTAATGTTTCCCTTTATCTTGGATTCACATAAATATAGATATTTAAAAAGTGACAAAATCACCCTTTTGAAAGGTCACAATACTATACCATGTCTACAATACTATGTCTAATATCTTTATGTAATATAACAGGTTTGTGGAAAATAACCAACCAATAGTACAAATGCCAAAGCAATTCAAACCACAAGTGACAATTCAAGAGGAGATGAACATCAACAAAAGAACCATAAGTAAAATAACAAAAATTATGTAGGACTCAAGTAGTGAGGTAAGAAAAAAAATACCTTCAACAATAACATTGTATCCTTAACATTGCTTTATGTACTATAAACCTGCTTTTACAAAATTTAACTATAAAATTAAGAATTGATTGATATTAAATTCAATTTCTAGGAAACTATCTTTACCTGTAAAGGAACGATTATAAACATTGACATAGATAATTCTGGTTGGTACTTTATCTCTGCGAAGTATGTCATAAAAAGGTAAAGTTAAGAGATAAATTTTTATGGTGCGGCAATTGCAACAAAAAGGCATGCTTCCCAATCCCAAGGTACACAAAATGAAAATGTTGAATTTTTATATTAAAATACACAACAACTAATATGATATTAAAATTATATATGTCATTTCTTTTATCAGGTATAGAATTCAATTAAAGGTTAAAGATAGCTCAGGAATGGCCACATTCATTTTATTTGATTCAGAAGCAAAAAAAATTACTCAACACATCAGCGAAAGACCTTTTGAATAGATTTTTAAAGGTGAGAGAATATGGAAGATGAAATTGTAACTTGAGTGTACAATTTGAAAAATGTTACTTTTGTTAGAAGGCCGAAGAAATCATCCTTCATTGCAAATAGAAAATCTGAAAGGAAACCAATTTGTTTTCCAAATACAACTAAATAACTATAATCTCAAGTATGGATGGGAATTCTACACCGTCAAGAAACTTTTTGACTCTTTTGAAGAAACTGACAAAGCAATTTAGCTTGATAAAATGATAGAAGTACGTATTCTTTAATTTAGCAAAATTAAAAATATGATATTTAAGATGTATATGTTGTAATACATTCCTCAACCTGTTCTATTGCCAGGCTTACATCAGTGATACTTCAAATGAATGTAGTAACAACTTATCAACTGAAGAAGATGGTGATTGTACAAAATTTCAAAAACTTGATGTTCAAAGCAATGTGCAACTCACACCAACATCTGTACTCAAGGAAAACAAAAGGGCATATTCAGGGACTACTACAAAGCAACAAAGGAAAAAAATACAAAAAACACTTTAAAGTTGTCTTTCAATCTCTAAGATTTTCTATGCACAATTTGGTTTTAATGGATTTGTGATTTTGGTACTAAAGACGTATTGGAACAAAGGAAATTTTTTTGCCTTTATGCACAATTTGGCTTTAAATTGAAACAGAGAGAAATTAAACTCTTATATTTAGTTATTTGAGGATACAGTTTTACTTCAACATTTTTTTAATATAATGAATACATTGAATATTTAGTGGAAGACATGAAATAAATGAAATTGAAAAATAAAACAAAAATAAAAATAAAAAAAAACATAGAAAAAAGACATGGTATTAGGACATTTGCCCAATATGTGCAAATAAAAAACTGTTGGGAGGAGCTTCAGCCTAAAACAGTTTTGTTGCTTTGAGAGATGATAAACTATTTGGTTATGTATTAAAAAGACCAGTGTACCCAATTGGTCCAATAGTAACACAGTCAAGTAACTCGTCGAAGAATGGCTTGCTGTTTGATTGGCTAAACAAGCAACCAAATGATTCTGTGGTGTATGTGTCATTTGGGAGTGGTGCAACAATGTCACATAAGCAAATGACTGTGCTATTTGTGTCATTTTTTAATCTAGAAAAATGTATATTTTGTTATTATTTGATGGCTGTTACAATTCTAATGCCACATCATTTGGAAGTTCATCTTAATTTTTATTTACTTTTAATTAAAAAAATTGCTAGCATTCTCATGCATTGCATGAGTCAGCGACTAGTTTAGTTAATAAGTATTAACAAATAAAAAGTCAATACGAGAATTTGTGAAAAAAAATTCAAAATTTTTATATTATATTATCTTTGTGTAGAATATAAAGAGGTGAACGTGAATGCGTAGAACTCAACTAGTTTAGCGAAATTTGGTTGACTTTATTAATCTACTGGTCGTGACAATTATGGCCACAGTGTTTTTTCTTTTTTCTTTTTTCTTTTTTGGTGAAACTAAAATTGCATTAACACAAAATAAATAAATAAAAGTTATAATTAATATATAGATACAAAATTAAGAGTTGTGCCGGCAAAAAATTTGAAAAACAAAATTTTGGCAGGAATGATAAAAACCCACACCACATTCCAATCCAAAACAAGAGTATATAAGTCAGAAATTCTTACATATTATATATATATATATATTCCATTCACTGATAGTCTTTGTTAATCTACTTTAGTCCTAATAGGCTCACTGCCTGGAAGGCTGGAAAAGAGACAAGTCCAACCTAATACATATTTTTCTTTTTTGAGAAATTAAAGAAACCACACGGTCAAACCAAGTCTTCAATTTGTATTTTTGCTTCCCTTTTTGCCACCTCACCACGATTACTATTTTCTCTTCGTAGCCGCCTCTCTCTCTCTCTCTCTCTCTCTGTTTTTTTCTTTGGCATACAAGTATGCAATTAATAAGATTAAATAGTCCACCAAAAGGACTCCAAGGTTTATCATCCGTAAGCTGCACGATCCTCACGTGCCTCGGACAAAATCTGCACAACAAAGAAAAAGAAGAAAAAAAACCCTATAGAGAGTACCGGTATGGCGTCGGCCAAAAACCCTCCGAAAGTTAAGTTAGAGAACTTTCACAACGTGATAGAACTGAGGTGAATTATGTGTACCTTGTTTTCTGAGGGTTTTGGGTTTTTACAGTAGTGCAGAATTGACCTTTGTTTCTTAACTAAGAAGATGTTTCCTTGTGGGGAAGATTCTCATAAATTACGTATTTTGTGGGATTCATCACATATAAGGATTCCATTGACAGAAAAAACTTAGGTGCTCCAGGAGCAATGCTCCCTCCTCTCACATGAAGGGTGGGTCCCACGATGCGGCCCACGCCTTATGTGAAAGAATGGAGCATTGCTCCCGGAGCATGTAAGAATTACCCTCCATTGACTAGGGTTAATCGTAAGGTGCAAGACATTTCCATTTAAGATTCCTTGGAAACCACTTAAGCCATGTAGGTGCCACGTGGCCTTGATATCCATCCCCCTTGTGTCTGTATAGCTGGAATCCGTCCATTATAGAGGATCAATCCATCTCGTATACTCTCCGTCCGACGTATTAATCTGTATCTTGTCCTTATGTTTTGATCATCCATTACCTCAATACCATCGCCTATGGAAGGCTTTTTGGATGAGTCCGTCTACTTTAATTTTATCCTCTTCAGTTGCCTCCTCACTTTATGAGTCTGTCATCTTATCTTACGAACGAACCCGTGAAGTGATGGTCTAACTCAACCTTTGGAAAGCGCACTTTGATTGATAGGCTAGCCTAGAGTCATTAATGTAGTAGGGGCACGTTGCATGTTTTTAGTGGTTAGTCATTCGGATCGAAGCGTCCTTTCGTCTTCTGTGCCATTCCCTTTATATATATGTTGCTTCTCCCTTTCATTTTTACTTTACACAACGAATTTCCAATCAAAGCGCTACCGTCCTTTTCAACAAGCTATTATACCGTCGCCTGGTGTGATCTTCTGCTATGCATTCTCCGCCTCTTTCTTCACACCGTTTACCTGTAAGTATCCTTCACCTTATACTGAACTCCCCCTTTTTTCGCTATTTATTTAAATATCGCATGCCTGTCGCCTATGTAGACCTATAGAGTCTTAGGGGTTTACCCGTCATGTATAGGTGACAAATGTCTAGTGAGGTGTCAAGTGAACAATCATGTGTCCGCGAAGGAGCGGGCTACGATGAGGTATTTCCGTCAGGTCAAGGTGACCTCGGCACCTTTTACGATGAAAGGGTTCTGTCTGCTAACTCATCTTCTGCGGAGAAGGATGAAGACCTGGATATGGACGAGTCAAACGGTGATTCCAATGATGAAGAAGATAAAGTCAGTGCTGAACCCCCTATTCAATCTGCTATAGGTCCTGATGGTCTTAGGGAGTTTATCATGCTTTCGTAGTAGACGATAAACGACTTCAATTCTTCCATCAAACAAACACTATCAATGCACTTAGGGAGAAATACCAAATTCCCGTCGGCATACCAATCTGTCTACCCTTCAAGTCCGAAAAATGTTACTACCAGGGTGTTGAAGACATTGGAGTGTACGAGCAGATGTTGAAAGCAGGACTTAGATTCCCTTTAAGTACTCTTCACCGTCGTCTTCTTTAGTACCTGGGACCCGCCTAGAAGTTACCCTTAAGCAGTGGAGCTTTTTGGAAAAGATCTTCAAGACCACCAACTTGTTGAAAAGAACGTGGATTAAGCTAGTTACTTTGGACAGCCTCCACTGGTATTGTGATGGTCCTGAACCTACTGTAGCTACCTGTCTCTACAACAACCAAGTGCGCAAACGTAAGTCCATTTCCCAATTACTTGCTTTAGTTTTCTAACTTTTAGTAGCTTACATAACTTTTTCTATCCGTACATCTTAATGCAGAAGTGGAAGATAACAAGAGGAGGGCTTACATCAAGCAGCAGGCTGCTGCAAAAAAGAAAATGGATGGAAGCCTGCCTCCTAAGGTGACGGGTCTGGCTAACCCGTCCATAAAAAGGAAACCATCTGAAAAAGTAGACCGTTAATCTAAGAAACCAAAGGTGGCGACGGGGTCAAACATTGCCCCCTAAGCCTGGTCCGGGGAAGGGGAAAAGCCTGATGATGAGTCATAATCCCATCACTTAAAAGCGCCTAGTCCTCCTCCATAAAGACTCACGGTATGTGCTTAAGCAGCTTTCGTCCATCATCAAGGACGACGACTATAAGGACTTAGGAAATTATGCTACTGAGGCCATGAGGGAGACGGGCCTCTTCAGTTTGGCATAGATATGCTTATCCGTCCCCTTTTTTGTTCTGTTCTATTGTTGTCTCGCTCTAACCTTTGTATTTGATTCTTGTAGGGGGTGCTTATGATGAAGGGTCTGATGGACCGTTGTGCATCCCATGAGACGGTGGTAAGCCGTTTGAGAGAGAAGATGGAGGCTAGGAAAATAGAACTACGGGAGATGACAGCCTGGAAGAAGGTACAAGTTAACAAGCTTGACTTGAAAAGATAGCTCTTAGAAGAGTCGGGGCGCAAGCCGAGGCGCTAAAGAAAACATTGAAAGGCAAGGAGGGAGAGATCCTGGAGGTAAAGGGTTAGCTCCGTCAAGCTAAGGAGGACGCGATAAGGGAATATTGTGACTCTGATGCCCTCCTAAAAGAGCTCGATGGTTCCTTCGCCGACAGCTTTGACGATTGCTTCTGTCAAGTCAAGGCCTCTTTCCTGGACCTGGACCTTTCCCACATTTCCATTGACCCCCAGGCCCAGACTCCAGCCCATCCCATCCACTCATATGGCACCAATGAGTTATTCGCAGAAGACTCCACTCCCTGACCCTCAAGGCAGCGAAAAATACTACTCAAAAGGACCAAGCCAAACCCGTCGAAGATGAGTCCCGTCCACCTGAGGGGAACCATTCAGTTGGAGAGGGAGAAGGAGACGAATAGAACCCAGTGGATCAGCAGTAGATTGTTATTATTTTTCTTTTTGAATGTAAAGATCTTTTTGGGAGGATAATGTTCTTATTAATTTAACCGTTGCATATTGTTTTTTAGGCCTTGCATATAGACATTTTCCATTTAGAGGCCTTTGTAATGTTTTGATATCCATTGCTTTGTATTCTGATTGTATGTCTAGATATAATGTTTTGATATCCGTTGCTTTGTATTCTGATTGTATGTCTGGATATAATGTTTTAATATCCGTTGCCTATTCCTGATCCGTCCTTTCTAAGGACTTAATAATGGATCCATCCCTTCAAGGACTTGATAAGTTCATACCATCCCTAGGGATGACCCCGTCTACCTAGGGACTTAGTAACCTCAAATCATCCCTTGCCACTTATGGGCTTAATAATTTCAAATCACTCCTTTAGGATGAACCCGTCCACTCATGGACTTGATAACTTCAAATCACCCCTTTAGGATAAACCCGTCCACTTATTGGACTTTATAATTTTAAATCACCCCTTTGAGATGAACCCATCCACTTATGCACATGATAGCATCAAATCACCCCTTTGGGATGAACCTATCCACTTATTGGACTTGATAATTTCAAATCACCCCTTTGGGATGAACTCGTCCACTTATGGACTTGATAACTTTAAATCACCCCTTTGGGATGAACCCGTCCACTTATTAGACTTGATAATTTCAAGTCACCCCTTTAGGATGAATCCGTCCATTTGTGGACCCCTTTGGGATGAACCCGTCCACTTATGGACTTAATAATTTCAAATCACCCCTTTGAGATGAACCTATCCACTTATGGACTTGATAACTTCAAATCACCCATTTGGGATGAACCCGTCCACTTATGGACTTAATATTTTCAAATCACCCCTTTGGGATGAACTCGTCCACTTATTGACTTGATAACTTCAAATCACCCCTTTGGGATGAACCCATCAACTTATTAGACTTGATAATTTCAAATCACCCCTTTTGGATGAACCCGTCCACTTATGGACCCCTTTGGGATGAACCCGTCCACTTATGGACTTAGTAATTTCAAATCACCTCTTTAGGATGAACTGTCCACTTATGGACTTGATAACTTCAAATCACCCATTTAGGATGAACCCGTCCACTTATTGGACTTGATAATTTCAAATCACCCCTTTGGGATGAACCCGTCCACTTATGGACTTGATAACTTCAAATCACCCATATAGAATGAACCCGTCCACTTATTGGACTTAATAATAACTCTGTAGGAATGTAGATATCATACACATAGTATTTTTGAATGACTCCTCTTATTGTGACAAATATGCGTATATAAAAATTGTTCTTAAAAAATAAAACCCTGCCCTTTGGGCTTAATAAGTACTGTAGATAATAAAATTTTAACTAAAAAGAAATCAACTGGAAATGGATGGTGTAATTTTTGCCCATCCAGTGTCTCCAAGTGGTAGGTGTCTTTCCTATGCCATAATGCGATCTAGTATGGTCCTTCCCAATTAGGTCATAGTTTCCCCTAGGAGGTGTCTCTTGTGGCACTTGTCACCTTTCTTATGAAAAGATCTCCAACCTGGAAGTTCCTATGTCTGACTTTGGAGTTGTAATGCCTCGTCATAAGGCCCTAGTACCATGCTAATCATTGCTTAGTCGTTGTTCTAACCTCGTCCACCAGATCAAGCTGTAGGTGCATATCTTCATCATTCCTACTCTCATCATGGTTTCCTACTCTGTAGCGCGTGAGTCCTACTTTAGCCGGGATGACTGCCTCTCTTCCATATGCTAGTCGAAATGGTGTTTCTCCTGTAGACGTCTTTGCCGTCATCCTGTAAGCCTATAAAATGCTCGGCAATTCTTCTAGCCATATACCTTTTGCCCCCTTGAGCCCAGTCTTGATGATTTTAAGCAAGGATCAGTTCGTGACCTCAACCTGTCCATTGGCCTAAGGGTGGGCAGGTGATGAATAGTGATTCTTGATCCCTAGGTGTGAGCAAAAATCTCTTAATGCGTCATTGTCGAACTACTTCCCGTTGATCTAGGTATACCATACCTGCAGATGATGTTCCTCCACACGAAGTTTCGCACATTCTTCTCTATGATGATGGCTAGGGCTTCGGCTTCCATCCACTTTGTGAAGTAGTCTATACCAATTACTAGGAATTTCATCTGTCTAACTGCTGTTAGGAATGAGCCCATGATATCTAACCCCCATTGAGAGAAAGGTCATGGCGTTGTCACTGGAGTAAGCTCTTTCGTTGGTTTTCTAATGAAGTTTCCAAACCTCTGACACTTGTCACAAGCTTTGACGTATGCATGGGCATCCTTCTGCATGGTAGGCCAATAATATCCCGCCCTAATTAGTTTATGCACTAAGACACCTCAGGTACGGACGAGAGAAGCCCCTTTTGTACAAGACACCTTTAATTAGCACAAATCGGGCTACTTGAAACTTTAACTTCCTAGTAGCCTCCTTGCCATCAGGTAGTATGCCATCCTTTAAGTAGGAGGATATTGATGTGGTTCAATTGCTTTTGGAACGTATCGCCTACACACTAACACTTTCTATTAATGGTGAAATTTGAATAAAGGACAGTACCTGACTAGGGATTATCGTATGTTCTGCTGATGTGGCCTTGGCAAGACGGTCGGCTTGCTCATTCTCCTCCTTTGGGATTTACACAAACTTCGCTTGGAGGTCGCTCGTTCATTTCTTCACTTGCTCCAAGTACTTCTTCATCCATTTACCCTTGCACTCGTAGTCGCCATTTACTTTACTTGTGACTTCTTGAGAGTCACAATAAACGACCACATCTGCGACTCCTGCTGCTATGGAGAGATCCAGTCCTGCTATTAAATCTTTGTACTCCGCCTCATTATTGGCTGTATGGAAATCAAGTCGAACCACGCATTCGACCTCATTCCCTTCTGGGCTATAGAGTACCACACCAGCTCCGCCTACCTGTCTATTTGACAATTAGTCCATATGGATACTCCATCTTGGACACTCTCCTAACCCCTGTCCTTCCATGTTGGTGAATTCTACGATGAAGTCAGCAATAACTTGTCCCTTTATGGCCATGCGTAGGCGATACTAAATGTTGAATTCACTCAACTTAATTGCCTATAATGCCATCCGTCTGGCAGCTTCAAGGCTACTTATCGCTCTCCATAGAGGTTTGTCCTTCAACACCGTGTGCGCCTGAAAGTAAGGTTTGAGTTTACGAGCTGCGGTCACCAGAGCGAAAGCCAGCTCCTCTGCGCCTCAGAGTGCTAAGCTCGTGAAGTATACTAGTTTCTGTACTCCATTCTCCTCTCTAACTAAGGCCGCACTGACAACGGCTAAGGAGACGGCTACGTAAAGAAACAATTCTTCTCCTAGTTTGGATGAGCTTAGCAACAACGGGGAAGAAAGATACATCTTTAGGTATTCGAAAGCTTACTGACATTTGGCTATCCATTCAAAGGACTTCTTCAGTGTGTAGAAGAAAGGTAGGCACTTATCTGTTGCTCTTAAGATGAACCTGTTCAGTGCAACTACCTTACCATTTAGACTCTGTACCTCCTTGACTTTTTTGGCAGAGTTAACTCCATTATGGCCTGTATTTTATCTAGGTTGACCTCAATACCTCTCTAGGACACCATGAATCCCAGGAATTTTCTTGTCGTCACTCCAAATGCACACTTATTTGGATTCATCTTCATGTTATAAGAACGAAGGGTGTTGAAGGTCTCTTTAAGGTCGTCCTCCTGTATGCTTTTTACCGGCATGTCATCCACATAGACTTGCACATTCCTCCCAATCTGCCGTACGAACATCTTGTTCATTAGCTTTTGATATGTGGTGCTTGCGTTTTTTAGTATGAATGGCATCACTTTGTAGTAGAAGAGACCTTGGCTAGTGACAAATGAAGTCTTCTCTTGATCAACCTCATCCAGCTCGATCTAGTTGTAAGTAGAGAACGTGTCCATGAAGCTTAGCACCTAGTGTCTTGCTATTGAGTCCACCAAGATGTCAATTCGCGGAAGAAGATAGTTGTCCTTGGGGCATGGCCTGTTTAAGTCCGTGAAGTCCACGTATATCCTCCACTTCCCGTTGGCTTTTTTGACCATCACTACGTTGGCCAGCCAATCGGAGTAGTATACTTCCCGTATGAATTTCGCTTCCTGTAGTTTGTGAACCTCTTCTGCAATGGCCTTGTCTTGCTCCTGTGCGAACACCTGTTTCTTCTGACAGATAGGAGAGAAAAAAGGCGATACATGAAACTTGTGGACTGTGATCTAAAAATCAATTTCGGGTATGTCTTTATGGCTCCAAGCGAAGACGTCCTAGTTCTCCCTTAGAAATGCCATTAGTGCCTAACGGACTAGTAGGCTAGCAAGGGTGCCAATCCTGGTCGTTTGATCAAGCCTAGAATCATCAAGGAGTACCTTTTCCAACCCCTCCACGGGTTCTGCCACCGTCTGCTGTTCTTCTATATACATGGTCTGTAAACGATCGTCCATCTCTAGCATGGCAATATAGCACTCGCGCGCTGCTACTTGATCTCCCCGTACCTCTCCCACTTCGTACTCGATGGGAAACTTGATCATCCGTTGGTAAGTTGAAGTCACGGCCTTCCACGAGTTAAGGGTAGAACGGTCCAGGATGGTATTTTAAGCAGACGAACAGTAAACAACCAAGAATGTGACATCCTTTGTAATCTGTTAAGGGTTGTCGCCGACCATTATGGGCAAAATGACTGCACCGAAGGGGTATACTTTTGTTCCTCCAAATCCAACGAGTAGCGCGTTAGTTGAAACCAGCCGTTCTCTCTCAATCCTCATCTACTAGAATGCCGGGTAGTAGAGGATATCAGCAGAGCTTCCATTGTCTACAAAGACCTAGTGAGTATTGTAGTCCCTAACCCATATGCTAACTACAAGTGCATCATCGTGTGGGTGGTGGAGACGTCGAGCATCCTCCTCTGTGAACCCAATTATAGGGTTATTGATGCGTGCCATCTTTAGGACAAAGCCCGTCAGCTAGACATTCTGAACTATCCGTAGGTAGGTTTTGCGTGCCTTCCTGGAAGGAAGCTATGGTTCCCCCTACGATCAACCTTATGTCTCCTAAAGGGGGCCTAGGACGCTCATTTCCCTCTGGGCAACCTGCTCTTGTGGTGGGTCTATCCTCTCTTAGCTAACGAACCTTTACAGCTTTCCTTGTCTGATAAGAGCTTTTATCTGTTGCTTTAAGTCGTGGCAATTGGACGTATCATGACCATGATCACGGTGAAAACTGCAGTACTTGTCTCTGAACCTTTTACTGGGATCCCCTTTAAGCTTGCCAGGAAATGTCAGGGCTCCTTCGTCTTTGATCTGCATAAGGACTTGGTCGATCGGGGCAGTCGGCAGGATGAAGCTTGTGAAGCTTCCAGTGGGGGGTTTAGAGCACCTATCCTCCTGTCGGTCTCCGGTCCTAGCCATCTTCCGTTCCCTATCTTGCCGTGCATCTTCTTGCCTTTCCTTCTTCTTGGGCTTCTTTTATCGAGCCAGCCAGTGCATCTTTCGCGTTTATGTTTTTAGTATCCTTGTAAAGTACATCCAACATGGTTTTTGGGTTATTTTTATATAAGGAAAATAGAAACTTCCCCTTCTGTAACCCATTGGTAAATGCAGCCACTAGTGTTTTACCCTAGCTTCATCAATCGAGAGGGCCTCCTTGTTAAAGCGGGTTATATAAGATCTCAGTGTTTTATCCTCTTGTTGCTTGATGTTCATCAGGCAAGCAATGGTAGTGGACTTCTTATACCTGTGCCCCCCGATAAAGTGCGAGACAAACTGCACGCTCAACTCCTTGAAGGTACTGATGAGTTTGGTGTCAACCTACTGACCATACCCTTGCAAGACCCTTCAACGTGGTTGGAAAAGCCCGGCACATGATCTCATCTGCCACGCCTTGTAGGTGCATCAGAGTTTTGAAAGACATTAGGTAATCTAAGGGGTCTTTAGACCCGTTGTAGGCCTCTATCTACGACATACGAAACTTCGCAGGAAGGGGGAACGAAGTGACGGGTGCTGTGAATGGCGAGTCCGTTCGGTGAATCAACTCGTCAAGGTCATTTGACCCCGCCCCTAAAGGGTGTTCATCATGAAGTCTATCATCTCCTTCATCATCTGCATCTCCGCAACTATATGTGGTGGTGCCGTATCTGCGATGGATGGACGGCTGGTATCTTGTCGCTCTTGTCTGCTTGGGGCATTGCTGCCTTCAAGTCCTTCTCGATCCCTCCTTTCAGTGCTGGTGCCCTCTTGCTCCTCCCCTTAACTATTGGGCCCAGCATCTCTTTGGTGCAATTGCTCCTCCAAGTCATGATTTTGCCTAGTAAGGCACTCCACAGCAGTGGCTATGGTCTGTACCTTTGGTGCGTGGTTCATCACTGTTGTTGTTGTTGGTCACCAATAAGCGAGTGAGTACCATACAACTCTTTGTCCGGGAAATAGTAGTAGAGCTTCTACTACATTCTTTCCCACAGACGGTGCTAACTGATGATGCGGAAAATTGTCAGTAAGCTATACGGTCCTCATGTGCCCTAGACAAAATCTGCACAACAAAGAAGAAGAAAAAAAACCTTACAGAGAGTACCGATGTGGTACCAGCCAAAGACCCTCCAAAGGTTAAGTTAGAGAACTTTCACAACTCTAGAGTGCCAAAGCTGAGGTGAATTATGCGTACCTTGTTTTCTGAGGATTTTGGGTTTTTATAGTAATGTAAAATCGACCTTCGTTTCTTGACTAAAAAGATGTTTTCTTATGGGGAAGATTCTCATAAATGTACGTATTCTGCAGAATCCTTCCCATTTAAGGATTCCATTAACTAGGGTTAATCGTATGGTGCAAGACATTTCCATTTAAAGTTCCTTGAAGACCACTTAAGCCACGTAGGTGCCACGTGGCCTTGATATCCGTCCCCCTTGTGCCTGCATAACTAGAATTCGTCCATTATGGAGGATCAATCTGTCTCATATACTCTCTATCCAATGTATTAATCTGTCGTCTTGTCCTTATGTTTTAATCGTCCATTACCTCAGTACCGTCGCCTATGGAAGTCTTTTTGAACGAGTCCGTCTACTTCAATTTTATCCTCTTCACATAATAACCCTAAAGTCCAAGTCCAAGTCCAAATATAGTTCATTCACTTTACCCGATTTCCTAAGGTAGGACTACATGCATCTATATGAGTTTATATATAACTCACGCAATTATCAAAATCCCTGTTGTTTGTGTCGGTTAACTGCATTTCTATTGCAACTGGCTCACAATCAAACGTATAATAATAATAATAATAATAATAATAATAATAATAATAATAATAATAATAATAATAATAATTTTTTACAAAAAAAAAATTTATAAACAGCTAAACTCACATTTTAAGTTCCACTAGAATTCATTAAGTTCTCTAACTTTGTTTTCATTCATTTCAATTTTCTGAATCTCAAAACTCCTCAATTCAGTCATCCATTAATGTTCCGTCTAGTATTGCCGCTTAGATCCCAAAACAATGTACGTTTTGGTTTGTTTTTAATATTTTATATTTATTTTATTATTTATTTATAAATTTAAAAAAATACGTTAATTAAAAATAAATTTAAAATAAAAAATAAATAAATAAACTGGGCAAACAATGTGGACTTTTGAAAGCGAATGCTTTCACATGTACTCTTGAGAGACGGTTTCAAATCTAAACAAATCTAGAATAGTCTTGAGTTCAATCTAAACAAATTGTATCTCAAAGCTACAAATAAAATTTTGTCTATTAGGAAACCAAGGAATAAATTAAGGGGCTTTGATTCTGTATCTCCTTCCAACCATATGAAACATATATAGGTTTAGTAATGTACAGAGCGAGAACGAGATCTCATAAAAAATATAAAAGGTACAGAGGAGAGATCGAGTGACATCGGAGAAGTGTTTCCGGCAAAGATGCTAACTTCTTTCCCCTATTTGTGTGTTCGTTGTGTCTCTTTCTCTCTCTTGTATTGGGTTAGGGATTTTGGTGGGGTGGGGGATGTTTATTTTCTTGTTCAGATTGGGTGTACGATGTGTTTGCCCACTTTTTAATTTTCTGGGTTTTTTTAATTAAGTTTAAAAAAATTATAAATAAATAATTAATTAAATATTAAATATTAAAAATGTACCAAAATGATGTCATTCTTTTTGGGGGGGGGGGGGGGGGGGGGGGTGGCGCGGCCGCCTTAACAGAAATACTAGATAAAAGTTTACAGAAAACTGAATTGAGGTGTTTTGAAACTTACAGGTCTTAAATAAACAGAAGCAAAGTTAAATGACTAAGATCAATTCTGATAAAATTTAGAAGATAAGTTTTGTATTTTAGTCTAAGTATATGAGGTAATGGTATTACACTATACCCAAAGATCAATATAAAAAAAAAATAAAAATAAAATAAATAAAAAAAAAAAAACGTGAATTTAGTTGTCAGTCAAAAGAACAAAATCGTCGCGTACCAATCAAAAAGTGACCTGTGAATGGTAGTAGGTTTTTTTTAAGCTTTGCATACTGTAAACAAATTATTAGTTTGTGTGACCACAACTAGTTCTCACTAACTTAGAAGTCGCCTCATTCTCAAAAAAAATAATAATAATAATAATGATAACTTCGAAGTCGCCTACTACTGTTGTGTTCAAAGTCAATGTGGATACTGCAATTTTCCTCTTCTCAACATATGTGTGGGGTGGGTGTTGTGATAAGGGAAGAGATGGGATTGGTGGTTAGTGCTCTTAGTAAAAGGTCGAACCTTCCCCCTGGGACGTTGGAAGCAAAGGCTAAAGCATTTGAAGGGGTGTCTTATTTGCTAAGGATATTGGGATTCATGAAGTTATTTTAGTGGGTGATTCCCTGGCGGTTTCTAATGCCATTTTAGGGATATCCCTTTCTCCATCATCGATTGCTTCTATTGTGTATGGAATTGTTTCTCTTTCTCATACTTTTCGTAGGTTTAAGTTTCTCATGTTTGTAGGAATGGCATTAGGCCTGTCCATCTGTTAGCAAAACATGCTCAGGGTGCTGAGCATTATGTTACCTGGATTGAAGAGATCCCTTATTTTCTAGAACACACTTTCTCAAACGATGTATTCTCTTTTCGTTAATGTTTAAAGTTCCAGTTTCCTATTAAAACTCTCTCTAAAAATAAATAATTTAGGACACATGGCGCAAAATTGGACTTCAATTGTAGAATCTAATTGAATTTTCTCCAAACTTTACCTATTAATATATATATATATATATATAATTTTTGTGCCAAATGAATTGTTTTTAGTTATAAATAAAAGGTTCATAAATATAAAATCATTCAAACTCTCCCTTCCTCTAATCTAATCTAATCTAATACTATATATAAAAGCAGAAGTCCTTCCTGCAATTAAGGAGATGCTGCCATGTAGGAAAAGTGGCCACTTAAAATCCTAACACATCTGCAATTAAAGAGCAAATAAATTATATTGCTTCACAACGTTAACACACCGTTCATTAGATGAACACGTGGCAAGTTTTTATTAGTGAAGTATAGAGTGGAGCAGGAAAAGTGAGACAGAAGATTTGGACTCCCGTTCAATAGCCTCTCACTCTCTCAGTATAAAAAGAAAAATAACCGGCTAAATATCTTCAAATACACCCAAAAAAAAAAAAAAAAAAAAAAAGCAGATACAGAGAGAGAAGGAGAGACTTCGTAAGCCCTTAAGGTCTGTTCCCTCGCCAGACTTAGAGCACCGGAACTGCAACCACAAAGAAAGAAAAATCAAACATTAAAACATCCAAACAGAACATGGAGAGAGAACAATAAAAAGAAATTCGGTCAGGCATAGAAAATGGAGGGAGAAAAAATTTGAGAAGACAATCACGCTTCTGTCTCTGTCAAACCCCATACCCTCTACCGGTATAGTTTCTGTTTTTTGGTTTATTAAATTTGGGGTCAAATTTGATTTAGGTCTGGTTATTTTGGTTAGATTGGATTGAATTCAGGTTTTGGCTTAGGTTCAGTTTTGAGTAAGGAATTTGGTTTATAAAGGTTTTTAATATCAATTATTTGGTTTTTCTTTGGGATATTTGGTTAAATTCATTTTGGCTATATGTCTTTACTCTTCAGATCTTTATGGATCAATTTGGTGCTGCATCTCAACAAGAATGTTATCATCTGCTGTTTCCATTTCGTTCAACAAAAACGAGCAAAAAAACAGGAAATTCTTCCTTCTTCACGCTCTGTTCGTTTCGTTTCTGCAACTCCATATACACAAGGTCAGTATAACTTCTCAGGCATTTTCTACTCAAACATTAACCCAACTATATGTAATTGATGGTCTTTACGTTAGAAATATTGTTCTAATGGTAATGGTAATTGCATTTTAGTTACATGCTTACAAATTGTTTGATAAAATTATAATGTTGCTTTTATTCTAAAATTTCATTTTATATTGTTCATTATACTTCAGTCCAAATTGGAACTCTACATAAGACTAGAAGATTAACACAAACCATTTATGAGGAAGGCAAATCAAGATCAAGATCAATCTCAAAGAAAATAACCCATTTGGCTGGTCATGGATTCAGTTGTGGAAAGAAATAAGCATAAGCCTCAATCTTCCAATCCAAAAGGAAAGATATGAGAGATTGACTTTCAAAATATGGAACATGATATAATTTTCCCATAACTCCTATTTTGTTTTTTCAATTGACAAAAGCATTCTTATTTTTTCTTATACTATGCATGAAAGTCTTTGGTAGCTCTGTTTTGTGACATGAATTGGTACTATCTATGCTGGGTTACTTTTATGCTCCTTATTGTGCTTAGGAAGTAATAAATTGCTGCATTTTTGTTTATTTTGATGTTTGTTAGTTTAGATCAACTTGGAATAAGATTGGGGAAAGGCATCCAGTTGTTAATTAGAGGGCTTTAGTTTGTTTTTCTGCTGCTATTTGCAAGCATGCCATCATTTGTTGGCTAACTCTTATGGATAGACTTCCCACTCCTAACAGGGTTGGTAAATGGGGATAAGTTTGACATTGTATGTGTGTTCTACAAGATAAAGCAAGAATCTAGAGATTACATATTTTATGATTGTTCATCTAAAAAAAAAAAACTTTAGGCCAAATTAGTTAATTGCAAAATGATCAAATGTATGGGAAAGAGTCTTCCCTAGAAGATTGTAGAGAGCCCTTTCAACTCTATGCACTTCTTGGAAAAACTTGGAAATTTCTAAAGCCAAAAAACCTAAGGTACTGAATTGCTTTAGGCAAGGCAAAAATTGACTAAAAGCCAAAAGCACTTTTGCTTTGTTCATGAACTAATCTATGATCCTCTTGCAACAAACCTTGCATATGACCTAAGATGGTTTTAGATTTCTATGTAACCCAAAGATTAAGTTTTCTTGATTCCGAGGTATTTCAATTGTGATTGGTGATGACTGTAAATGAGAGTTTCAATTTCAAATGGTGTTTTTATATATGGTTTGTTGTCTCTTACATTTTTTCCCACCAATGTTTGTAATGTTTGAGTTGCTATAGTAGTGAATTACCTATAACCATTATGTTTTATTTTGTTGAATTATTATATACAAAATAGAGCATAAAACATTACTTTATGTTGTTAAATTTAAGTTTGGTATTGATAAACTTTCAAAATTTGTAATGGTTCATTTATGTTGACTCTTCTCAAGAATTTTGTATTTACAATGACATATTTTCCCCCACATGTTAATGCAAATTAGTCATCCTTGACTTATAAGACCTTCGGCTACTATTCGAGAAGAGCTACTAAATTAAATTGAATGGTCAAGAAAACTTAATTTTCCCTTTGTATCTATTATTAAATTTGTAACTCTTGAAGCATATGGGAATTCTAAGTGTTTTTGTGCTCTCAACCGGCAAATAGCTTGAGAAACTTTATAAAAACAAACAAATTAAGACTGGGTGAGTGCAGGTGCTATTGGTGACGTTCAAAGTCTATTAACCAGTATAGGAAGTGTTGGCTTTAATAGGATTGATCCCAAATTCTTTCTCAAGTCAGGTACTATACAAATACGACATCAAACTGCTATGTGAATATCTTTTGGTCCTCTGCTGGTAGGCAGGGGCTCTGTTTTGGTCTTGTTTGCATCGAACTTTTTATTGTGTTTGTGTCCTGTCTCCTTGTAGCTAACTTATGTTTTGTTTTATGCCTTATCAAAGTTACCAATTTACACTATATAGTAAGGGATGTGGTGGACATGCAACCAGTTTGACCAATGTGTTGGAAGAATGTTTTTTGAAACTTTAGTTTTAGGCTCAGTAATTATGCAATCTTGGCTTAAAAAATCGTTCAAACAGCATTACACATTGTGCTTGAAATTTCAGCTTCACAATCAACCACTACGGTGAGCACGGTAATTTAATATATAGTTAGACCATCAATATAAATTTTTTTCCCTTCTAAATTTTTGTTGATAGTGTTAGCATAGAGATTTCAGCCTTTGGGTTGAGTAATTTAAAAAAAAAAATAGAACTAAGATAGTTTTTGAAGATTATCAAATATGGACTCTTTGATTCTGAAAATAAATGCTAAATTTGTTTCTTTCCTTTACCATGATATGATAGCAAAAAAAAAAAAAAAGGAAAATGCAGTTGTGGTTCCTAAGAATAGCAGATTTGGTATTTGAAATTGACATGTAAGATTTAGATTGGTGAGTTTCAAGCTTATATGTGATTTTTTTTTTTTTTTTTTTTTTACTTAGGTTAGTTTGTTCCTATCTATTGGAAATTTAGACCCCTTAAACCCAAACAGATTAACCTAGATATTTAGCCAAGTGATTAACTTAGATAAATTAAGCAGATCTAGGTTAACATAAATATATCATATCATGCAAAGTGCGTAAAATAAAGAACACACGATATGATAACCCAAGAAAACCAAACCATTAAAAAACCTAGGGAGGATTTAACCTAGCTATCCTTAAGGTAAAATAGAATTCACTATGAAAGAATTGAAGTTTACACGATAGCAACTTAGACCACTAACATCCTATTGCTACCTCGAGTAAGAAACTTACTACCACGACCACATGACAGCTCCGAGTCCACAGACTACTTCTTTCTTGAATTAACAGCAAGCACAAGCACTCCTACTTATATATCTTTAAGTTCTTAAATCTGCAACTGAATGATCACCAAGCTCTTGACATCAATCCTGAGTTTGGAAACCCTAAGTGTATGTGAAGGTAAACACCTCTAGATCTCACAAAAAGATTCACACACACAGCATTCAGAACCTTGAAAACGTGGCTAGGGTTTTCCCTTTTATACTTTGGGCAAAACATAAAACCCTACTCGTCAAACGGGCTTGGGCTGAGTTGGAAATTCTGCAGAAAAAAAAATCTGCATGACTTTCAATCGGTCGAGTCTAATTCTCGATCGATCGCGCCTGGCAGATTTGCACAGTAACTTCTATAGTAACTCAATTTCAACTTTACATAAAAAGCACATACTTTGAGCAAGACTTAACAAGACTAAAACAGTTTTGATCATGGTTTGCCAACCTTACAAAATGAAGTTCTAATACATTAATTCCTAATTCCTTAGAACCTAACACTATCTTTTTTAATTCTTTAAGGGGTAATAACTTAGGCTTAATCACAAACATTAAGAAAGATCTCTTTGATTTCAATTTTTACCTCAAATTAATACTTTCCCCTGACTTTTTATTTCATAAATTTGTAACCATTTTTTGGTTTTAAACTTTTATGTTGTCAAATGTTCTATAGTCTCATGGTTTGATTAGTTATGGTTCCTAGGAATGGCAGATTGGTGTTCCAAATTGTAAGCTTATAGATTTTATAGGAAAAAAAATGAGTTTAAGAGATGAAATCTTGATTACATTACCGCAGGCCAAAATTGGTAGGTTTCAAATTTGATGTGTTTCAAGTTTATATGTGGTGTTAAGTTATTTAATTAGGTTAGTTTGTTTCTGTGAATCTCCTTTTTGTAGGTTCTTACTTTGAGCAAATTAGTAAATGCTTTAGATATTTACTTTTGTAGATTATTAGAGAGATCAGTAAACGGCGGATAATTAAGCTAAAACCACATAGCTCCACACCCTAAAATGTACTTACCCAACACATAGTTCAAGCATAATTTTTATATTTACATTTAAATTTATTTGCCACTTCACTAGGATGAACTTTTTACTTTACATTATATTTACATTTGAAATTTTAAAGGTATTTCTATTGTTTATGCAAGGTAAGGAAAGGACTACATAATTTTTCTTAGTATCATGCATCTTGGAAATGTTTATTTTGTTAGTGAAAAAATGGACTTAGATGAGTAGTTGGGTAGTTTCAAGGTAAAGTTTAATAATGACATATGAAGTCTTATGTCATTAGGTAATCATTACTCTTTCACCATTGCATAAACCAAAGATTTTGTCATCCACTATCATGCACATTAAATTAAGCAAGTTTTATTTAGATTGGAAGATGATGAAATATTCTTGAGGTTGGTTTGTATTTTTATAATTAAAATTGTCTTATCAAATTTAATGCTAAATTTGATGTCTAAATAGCTTTGATTTTTTTTTTCCTATTTAAACTTAGGTTCATGGGTTCAATTTCTTTAGCTGAAGAAGTATTAAGACAAAGAATGTGAAACGAACAACAATCTTGCTTTCCCACGAATTTGCTTCCAAGGAATGATGATCACACAATTCTCTTTAGCTGGATTCTTTTTCTTTTTCTTTTTTTCAATTGCTCGAAATATTTTTCTCTTCATCACAGCGGATGTTACAGTTTTAGTTGTTTAAAATAAGCTTAAAAGAGAATCTACTTGTAAGACAACACATATTTTTATGGATAGCAAACGGAGTGTTATATACATTTTAAATTTAAAATTCATACCAAGTATTATTTTTCAAAATTTATAAATTCAATTGCATTCGCTACATATTTAATTAAATTTATTTAAGTAAGACTTTTGAAACAAAATGTTTTCTCCAAATATTTACCTAAAATTATTTGAATATATTTGCTTTCTTGGATTCTAATTATTTTTATATACAAAAATTTATTTACGGACTCTTACAAAATTTTCATTTTTTTTTTGTTAAAAATAGATGTACTGCTCTTTTTTTTTAGAATATCCAAAAATACATGTACTCATGTAATTCCCGTGCATTTGCACAGGTTTAAAAGCTAGTTTTATATATAGTGTTAGATATAAGATTATGTTTTTTGTGATTTATTTATATTGGATTCTTCGTTTTCTACTCTAAATTAACTCATTTAGCACAAAAATTAAAAATTTTCGATTAAATGGAACATGCGCTGTAAAATTAAACTCTAATTGAAATCCAATTTTTACACTGAACTAACTAACTTGGTTCAAAAAATTAAAAAATTTTGATTAGATGGAACACGTGGTGCAAAATTAGACTCTAATTGAATTCCAATTTAAATTCTAATTGAATTTTCTCTCAGCTTTACTTATTTATATATATATATATATATAGATGACTTACAAACTTGAATTGTTTTTAGTTCTACCAAAAAAAGACTCATAAATATAAAATCATTCAAAAATTATGTTTTTTATGGTTTACTTATATTGGACTCCTCACTTTTTATAATAATTAACTCATTTGTTACAAAAAATTAAAAAACTTAGATTAAATGGGACACATGTCACAAAATTAAACTCTAATTGAAATCCAATTTTACATTGAATTAACTCACTTGGCACAAAAATCTAAAAACTTAGATTAGATGAGACACATGGCGTAAAATTAGACTTTAATTGAATTCCAATTTGAAATCTAATTAGATTTTCTTTCAGTTTTACCTATTATTATATATATAGATGAGTTCATCGTAAAAGACAATAATTATAAATTGCACACATATATCCAATATAATTATTCAATTGAAGTAATGAGAAATTATTTGTAAAAAAAAAAAAAATTAGAGGAATATTATAGAATAAAAGTTGATATAGAATGTATCTTTCTCTTTATTCTTAATTCTAAAACAAAATACACATCTCAAACACCCATAGTTAGACATGGAAAAACAGGTCAGAATTTTCTGACCCGACCCAACCCAACCCCAAAAATACCCGACCCGAACTCGAATTTTTTTACCCAAAGAAAAAACGGGTAGACCCGTGACCCAACCCATGTTTTTTGCGACTCAACCCAACCCGAACCCAAACCATTTTTTAAAACTTTTTTTTTTGGTGAAAAACATAATAAAATTAAGACAATATTGATTTAATTGTTTGTTGTGAGTTTTATGAAACAATTGAGATATTTACATAACTGCATGCAAATCAATTGAAAGATAAATAGTTAAGCATTCTGTAATGAGTAAAAAATTTTAAATATCAAATAGCAAAGTACATGCCAAGATAATCTAATTAAAGTAGAGTTAAAAATATAGATTTAAAATTGTAGATATGTGTGAGAAACATTCTCAAATGTAAAAATAGTGAAGCCAAAGTATCAAATTAGCATAAATTATGAATGTTTAAACCTATTTTTCAACAATTTATGTCCAAAATAAACGGCTTTTCAAAATAAATTATGATATTTCCTAGTGTGTGTGTGTGTGTGTGTGTGTGTGTGTGTGTGTGTGTATTGCTTAACAATGATATGATATTCATAAAAGAGACCATGTATAAATAAGTAAACAATCAAACTTTAATGTATATCTCAAATTGAAATAGAAGGCCAACTTCAATTAATAATAGATTATAAAATTAATTTTCAAGATTGTAAATTTGTTATATATTTTTATTCTTTGTCAAATGAGTTATCCAATAAGTCATTTTGTTTTATATTTTGGGATTATGATATTGTGTAAAAATAAAATTTGTGTATTGGTTTTACTTATCTTTGTATTATTTTGTTTTAAATAGCAATGTTAAGATTTGTATTATTTTAAAATTATTGAATAAGTATTAATAAATTTAACTGAGTTCATTCTTGATATAAATGGTGAATTCAAAGCAATGCATTTTACATCAAGTAATTTGTTGCATGACTTTTCAAATGGCATATACATGTTGTTTTCTTTATAAAAAAATAAAAAAATAAAAAAAATCATGTGAAAAATATGGGTCAACCCAACCCAACTCGACCCGCAACGCGATTGACCCGACTCGAACCTGACCTAACCCACCCGTTTTGCCATGTCTACCCATAGTCAATCACATCATTTACAAAACCCACAAATCCACAACGTCCAACCTTAACATCAAATTCTAATTGCCGTTGTCACTCAATATAAAATACAAGTCTCCCTTTCTTAGTTGTAGCCAACTCATATGAGTTAGGATTAGATGAAATAACAATGTTAGAGCTAGGTAAGTGTCGTCAAAAGATTGAAGGTAAATGACATCGTTTTTTAGGATCTCTGTGTATTTGACATGAGATGGCATGAAAGGTTATGGGTATATATATATATATATATATATATATATATATATATATATAATGGGGTAAAAGTGCAAAAGGTGAAAATTGTGAATTAAAGCATGAGGGCTAGTATTTTACCCAAAGTTAATTAAAGCATATTAGGACTTAATCATAATTGGTAAGCCTTTTGATTTGATACTGTTAGGAAATATATATGTTTGCATCGCATACAAAACATACGCAGCGGAAAATAAACGGATCTACTTCTTTCGCAATTGATAACATGCACTATGTAAGTTTCAGAATATAAGAACAAGAGAGTGTACCTTGATGCGGTGAAATTCAAAACCGAATGAAGAAGTACTCGGGAACACTTTCAATCTTCACTCCAATTCCACTTGATGCCCAAGATGTGTGGTCTCTCAATCAGTTCTATATTTTCTAAAGAGAATATATGAAGGAGTGTTTTTCTTCCTTATATCATATTCTTATCTTATTAAACATACAAAATCATTTCATTCTATATAAAATTCTGTATGTTTCTCTTCACATAACTGATAATCTAGTTGGGCGAGCCTTTTGGGCCTTCCCAATTGGGCTTTAGTGTGTGGCTTGGAGTGGGACCAAAAGGGAACAAATAAGACACTAGCTCCAATGGGCCTTGGGCTTTTCAGTCAACTCTTGACAAGTCCAAAGTTACCATTAATTATATTTAATACCACTATATAAATATAATTGCACTCTAGGCCTCATTAATAAATTATATCCCAAGACTTTATTATACATACAACCCCTTCATAACATATTCGTAGTAATACAAAGTCATGAATATAGACTGCCACTTTGTAAATTACTACATCTTAATCCTTGAGTACCCTGTTTAATCCATTTGAGTTATTCACCATATATTTATAAAATCCAATTTCATAAATATATACTTTAGTCTTACTAAAGTGGTTAGGCCTAATTCTCTGAATAACTGAACCCATTAAACTTATCTCAGGGGAATATTTTATATCTCCGTTAAGAGACTATGAATTCCATCTTGAGAATATATGTTCCATCAACACTAAATGTGATTGCCCAACATACTGAGATTTTGACCGTTACTTCAGATCTCACTCCTGATATATCAAAGCAACCTACATTTGATGATCAGGTCCATTATTCTCTCCGGATTAAGAGTTCATGTGAATACAAGTCGTAAGATTTATTATTCAATTGACAGTCATTAGGAGAATAATAAATCTCACAGCGGTTCAGTTCAATATGTCTTAACTCTTAAAACATATTAACATATTAACTAGAAGTCACCACTTCCATGATCAAGACAAATCATCGTAGTTAATATGTTATAATCTTCGCATATGAAATGCCCAATTTCATCACCGACTACGAACTAAAATTCTGAGTTTACAAAGAACTTGTGATCTATATCTTCTATGACTAAATCACATACTATGCATCTCATAGACTATTTGATAATGTCCGAATATTCATGTTACCATTATCTTAGATAAAAATAAAGTAACTTTATTAAACACAATATTAAGTCATACATCATTTCTCACATAATGTCATACATAATATCATACATAGCATCATACAATAAGATTTAAGGGCACTTATCCCAACAAATACATGCGTGCTAATGGCTACTTTTGAACCTGTCTTTTTGCCTATGTTTTTTTTTTTTTTTTTTTTGCTAAATAGCCCATGTTTCAATCAATTATTAACTTCCCTTTTCTTTGAACAATCAATTTAATTTGTACGTGGCTGAAGTTGCAGTCTCATATTTTGAGAAGTTTTATACAACATCCCATCCAGACAAAATTCAAGAGGTTGTTGATGCTATGGATCCAAAGGTTTCTGTTGAAATGAATCAAAATCTCATCAAGCAATTCACAAAGGAAGAAGTTGAAGCAGCCCTAAAACAGATGCACCTGACCAAATACCCCGGCCTAGATGATGGCTTCTCTTCACTCATAAACAAGGCTGTAAGAAGTCAATCTATGAGTGGGTTATCAATATGTGGAGGCTACCCCAAGTTCACACATCTCTTCATTGCGGATGATAGTCTGCTTTTTTGTAAAGTCAGCAGTCAGGACTACCAGCATCTAATTGATATTCTTTAGTTGTATGAGGCTGCTTTGGGCCAGAAAATCAATACAGAAAAATCCTCAATTTTCTTTAATGCCAATACCCCTAAGGAAAAGAAAATTGAGCCCTTGGACATTCTTGGGCCGATGCAGGATTCTCGACATAGTAAGTATCTTGGTCTTCTTTCAATCTTTGGCAAATTAAGAATTGATGTATTTTTTGAGATCAAATAAAGAGTGGGAAGGAAATTGTTTGGGTGGAAGGAAAAAATTCTTTCTATAGGTGGTAGAGAGATCCTGATAAAAGTGGTGGCCCAAGCTACTCCTACTTACACTATAAGTTGTTTTCAGCTTTCTAAAGGCTTGTGTGATGAGCTTGAAAGCATGATGAGAACGTTTTGGTGGAGACAGCGTGGTCAATAATCAAGGATAGCTTGGGTGAGTTGGAGGAAGCTATGCAAATCCAAGTTAAAGGCGGTATGGGCTTTAGAAATCTCCAAGTGTTCAATTTTGCCAAGCTTGTAAAGCAAGGCTGGAGGCTCCTTATGAACCCAAACTCATTAGTAGCTCAAATATATAAAGGTAAGTACTATCCCCATGGTGATGTCCTTAAAGCTAGTTTGGGGTCTAGCCCATCCTTTACTTGGAGAAGCATAATGCAGGGGCTTGAGGTTGTGAAGAGAGGAACTCGCTGGAGAGTTGGAAATGGAAGGTTGATCCATATTTAGGATGACAAGTTGCTGCCTGCCCCCACAATGTACAAAGTTGTTTCTCCTTCTCAAAATTTTGATAATTTTCCCATGGTCTCAGCTCTAATTGATTGTGATTCTAGAAGATGGAAAGTAGACCTTGTGAGGTCTCCATTCTTGCCTTTTGAAGCAAGGAAAATTCTTAATATCCCGATTAGCTATAATATTCTGGAGGAAAAAAATTACTTAGGTTGGCAACAATAAGGGTGTTTTCACGGTCAAAAACACCTACTATGTAGCACGTAATATAGTGGAATCACCCGAGGAAGGAGAGAGTTCTTATAATGACCCGAGGGAACACTTATGGAAGAAGATATGGCATCTACATATCCCATCAAAGGTTAGAATCTCCGCTTGGAGAGCATGTGTGGATGCCCTTCCAACAATGGTGAATCTGCAAAAACGAAGTATTGGGAAAAACGATTTGTGTCCTTGTTGTGGTGTTGAGTCAAAGACACTTTTTCATTGATCAAATGTGAGGTAGCTAGAAGGGTCTGGGAAAATTGGGAAGTCAAAATTGTGGAGAACTGGCAGGGGCTCTTAAACATCTCTGATGTAGCATTAAAAATTTTGATGAATGGCACTAATCGTGACTTGGAGGTGTTCTTTGGAGTTGCTTGGTCTATTTGGTATAACAGCAATCAAATGCCCTTTGAATCTAAATGCCAATTACCGAGTCAGATATGGAGTTATGCATGGAGTTTTCATCAAGATTATAGAGGAGCATTGGTGACTCTGAACATGAGTCCAACAGCGAAGAATAATAGGTGGACTCCTCCGCCGCTAGGTGTTTTCAAGATCAACGTTGATGGGGCGACGTCTAAGGATGGAAGAAACTCCAGTGTTGGGGCTATCATTCGTGATTCTTGTGGAGCAGTCATAGCTGCTTGTGGTAAATACCTTCAAGGCCAGTTCTCAATAGCAGAAATGGAAGCTCTTGTTGTGGAATCTGGGATCCTGTTTGCTCGAGACATAAGCTCACTCAGGTTATTGTTGAATCTGATGCTACATTACCTGTTAATAATATTAATGAGAAGTTCGTTGAAGGCAGTCTTGGCCATCTGTACCAGGGAATCCTTGCCTTGTTGAGCTCCTTCTCTAGCTTGAAAATCAATCATGTGAAACGGGATTACAACAAAGTTGCTCATGAGCTAGCTCATCTAGCAAGAAGTAGTGAAGATTCGCAGGTGTGGGTAGGAACCCTTCCTATAGTAGTGCAGGAAGTAATTCAAGCTGATTGTATTAAATAGTGCCTGTGTTTCTTCTTTTGATCTTTCTGTTGTACTCCCTTTTCTTTGCTAGATTGAATACAATTACAAGGTTTGCATCAAAAAAAAAAAATTGTACTTGTTTGTTCTACCAATGTGTGATGCGAACCTCAATCGACACGCTTTGAGACCCAACAAACAATATTGGAATATTTGCCCAAGAAAGCTAAAATTTAGATTTTTTATAGAACCTTAACCCAACGTTTATAAAAGAAACGCGAACCAAAAGTATAAGTAACAGACCTTGACCCAATGATTATAATTGAATAACGAACCAAAGGTATAAAGTTTAAACGCCACAAGGAAGAATCCCTGATAAGTTCACAGTTCTTGAAGAACCAAAGAGAAGAGCAAAGCCTCACCTTTTTTTTTATTTTTTTTCAATCAATATATCAAAATGTTTACACGCTTAAAGGCCTATTTAAGGACTCCATAAAACTTGACAAACAAGAAAATATATTCTAAAATAACTCCTAATTGATACCTAACCATATTAGGAATCAAATTTGACCTAAAAAACATTTAAAGCTCCTAAAAACAAGGAAATAAATCTCCTAAACCTAAAATAACGTTTTTTACATAAAAATGCCAAAAATAAAAATTACAATAATTAAATAGTAAATTGTGTCCTACATCAGACCCCTCCACTTGAAACAAACTCCTCCTCGAGTTGATCTTTGAAATCTGAAATCTTCCGCTCCAAATAAACAAATACTTCGAATGCTTTAATAACTTGATCCTATTCTAAAGGTTGAATCCTTCATAAAGTGTAGCATAAAATTTCTTCTCATCTACTTTCAATTTATTTGCAACATCAATCAACAAAGGGTTGATAATAAAATTAAAATTTTCTACTCCAAGAAAATCAACATATTGTATTGTCATCTTCAACAAATCAACTAAGACTTGAGGATAGTGAGTTGTGGACTCATCCTCATATTTGACCTCAATTGAATCTTCCACAATGTTCTCAATAATTACCATCTCTTTTTTTTCACTTGTTTTTCTTTTTCTTTTTTTTTGAGCTTAATGCTCGATTTTAACTTGATTTTGGAACCTGTGCGCTGATATCAAATGATGCGAACCTCAATCGACACACTTTGAGACCCAACAAACAATATTGGAATATTTTCCCAAGAAAGCTAAAATTCAGATTTTTGATAGAACCCTGACCCAACGTTTATAAGAGAAATGCGAACCAAAAGTATAAGTAACAGACCTTGACCCAATGATTATAATTGAATCATGAACCAAAGGTATAAATTTTGAACGCCACAAGGAAGAATCCCTAATAAGTTCACAGTTCTTGAAGAACCAAAGAGAAGAACAAAGCCTCACCTTTTTCTGATTTTTATTCAATCAATATATCAAAACGTTTACAGGCTTAAGGGCCTGTAGGGTGTGATTTGCCTAGGGGCTGGGGAGGCTAAGGCTGAGCTATAACTGGGTTGGACTGGCCTGTTATAGTTAGGTCTTGGGATGGTGGATGTAACAAAATGGTTAGAAATTGAAACTGAGGATGCTGGAACTAATTGGCCAGGGCTCTTTGCCTGACTAGTACTACCTGGGTTTTGCTGTTTAGGCAACTTTGGGGGGACGGGTTTCTTTCCCAACATCTTGGTTTGGACTCTGCAAAAATTCACGGGTGAGGAAATCAGGGATACTGTTTTGAGTTCCTTTTATGAATTCTATGTCAAAGTCAAAACCTGAGAGAATGGCTTGCCATCTAGCAAAAATTTGTTTTGATGCAATATTTTGAACATCCTTTTCTAAAACATGTTTTGCAGATTTGCAATCAATTCTTATTAAAAATCTTTGATTCAAAAGATCACTCTGAAATTTTGAAATGCAAAGTACTATGGATAAAATTTCTTTTTTAATAGTACTATAATTTAACTGAGTAGGGGTCCAAATTCCTGAATGGAAACAGACTATCTGTTCCGGGGAATTAGGATTGACACGCTGGAGGAGAATGCCACCATAACCTATGTTAGAGGCATCAGTCTGAACAATCTTGAAGGAATTGACTGAGGGAATTCCTAAACAAGGGAGTGTCTTGACATATTTTTTAATGTCTTGGATAATTTTTGTATGAACTGGGGTCCATGGAGATGGATTGGTCTGAAGTCTATCAGAAAGGGGTTTGCATTGCTGCCTAAGGATTTGATAGAAATCTGAGATATAATTGAGAGATCCTAGAAATCTCTGAAGCTGGGTTTTGTCTAGGATTTCATCTGGGAACTTGTCTGCAAACTGAATGGCTCTGTTAATAGGTTTGATGACACCATGTTTTATATCAAAACCTAAAAACCTTACACTGGTTTGGAAAAGCTTTATCTTGGGTGCAGAAATAACAAGGCCATTGAATATGATAGTTCTGAGGAAAGTACGCAAGTGCTTCCAATGTTTTTCAATGGTTTCTGAAAAGATAAGTACATCGTCGATGTACACAATGGTATGACTGGAGAATGGATTAAAAATCTCATTCATGATATTCTGGAATTCTGAGGGTGCATTTTTGAGACCAAAGGGCATTACATTCCATTCATAATGACCAAAGGGTGTGGTAAAGGCTGTCTTATACCTATCAGACTCTCTGATTTGTATCTGCCAAAAACCACTCTTCATATCAAACTTGCTAAAAACTACGGCTTTACTAAGTCTGTTGACAAGGTCTTTTTTGTTGGGAATTGGGTACCTTACCCATTCTAAGACTTTGTTAAGCGGTTTGTAGTTGATAACTAATCTGGGTACACCTCTCTCAATCTCAGCGTTTTTCTGGACATAAAAGGCTAGACAAGACCATGGTGACCTAGAGTTCCTGATGATCCCTTTTCTAAGGAGGTCTTCTATTTCTGTTTTACAGACATCCATGAGTTCTTGGTTCATTTGGATGGGTCTAGCTTTGGTTGGGATGTCCTTTTCATTGAAATCTTTGGTATAAGGGAGAGCTACCTCATGCTTCTTTCTATACCAAAAGGCTGTAGGTAAATCAGAGCAGACTTCCTGCTTGAGTTTTTCTTCAAACTCTCTGATTTCTTGCTGGATCGTTTTACAAGTTAGCCTTTCTTCGACTTTCTTGTACCTTAGATCTTCTTCTAGATACTTAATCTGTTGTCTTTTGGCACTAATAAGGTTGAGGGTCTTAGAAACAGAAACATCATGGAGAATACTAATATCTCTTGGTTCTGGGCTCCTAAGAAACTTAAACTTGACTGGCTGGCCAAAAGGATGGGTATTGATACCTTCACTATCTGTTGTAAAGGGATACAGAAGACACATGAACGGGTTTCCTAGGATAACTTTGTCCGTCATGTTCTTGACCAAAACAAATGTTGTTTTAAAGCACGCATTATCTTGGCAAACGTGTGCTCCTGGAATTTTGTACTTGATCTGCATTCGTCCTCCACTTGCAGATGTTAACCTTTCTCTGGTTTTTTTGAAGTACTTGGAGGGGATAATTCCTTCTTGGATACAATTGAGATCAGCTCCTGAGTCAATTAAGGCAACTGCTTTGAACTCATAATCTTTGCTAACCACAATTCTAACCTCAGAATGCCATTTCTGGAAATTCATCCTATTCAAAGTATCTGAAAACTTCGTTGTTCTGGTTGGTCGTCTTGGACCATATCTGCCGTTGGGTTTTCTATTTCTTCATCATCAGAGGATTCCATTCTTTGATGAGAAGTTCCTTCAAGGTTTTTTACTCTTTTATCTAAAAGAGTATTATCTATTCTAAGGATGGTTAGTTCTTGTTTAAGGGTTCTTACCTCAGACTTGGTTTCTTTGATATCTTTTGGAGATCATTAAATGTGATCTCCTTCTTAGATCTAGAGAATCTTTCATAGATTTTCTCTAAATCGACTTTAGGTTCCTTAATCCTGGGTGGTTCAGGTTTGCTTGTTTCCTTAACTAGAGTTGCATGAAATGCACTGAGTTTTTGGGCTTTGATAACTGGATCTTCGATCTGTTCTGTTAGATCTAGGAGCAATTCTTCTTGTTTATTAAGGGTTTTTACATCAGAGGGGATTCTTTTTGCCACACAAGTCTTTTTCTTAAAATAGTTCTCAAAGTATTCAAAGAAAAAGATATGATCTTGTACCTCTTTCATGAATTCTATCCAGACATTGAGAACTTTAACCTTTTGCTCTCTGGTAAGGTTGGCTTTATAGGAAGAACCAAAGAGAAGAACAAAGCCTCACCTTTTTCTGATTTTTATTCAATCAATATATCAAAACGTTTACAGGCTTAAAGGCCTACTTAAGGGCTCCATAAAACTTGACAGACAAGAAAATATATTCTAAAATAACTCCTAATTGATATCTAACCATATTAGGAATCAAATTTGACCTAAAAAACATTAAATGCTCCTAAAAACAAGGAAATAAATCTCCTAAACCTAAAATAACATTTTTTACATAAAAATACCAAAAATAAAAATTACAATAATTAAATAGTAAATTGTGTCCTACATCAGTGTGGGGTTTATATTGTCTCAATCAACGAACGTCTCAAAACAATTTATTTATTTGATGATATGGCTTTTGTTTTTGGTAATTCCTTTTTAAACAAAAATTAATATTAAAAAAGATTAATTTTTTTAAAAGTACTTGGAATATATAGCATTAAGGAGGAAAAGAAAATACAGAGCTAGTCAGCTAGAGGAAAAAGCACCCTCTCCCTCAACAGAAATAAAAACTAAACCTAGAATAATAGAGATGGTGTGTCTTCCTTGTAGAGAAAATGAAGCTACTGACACTACAAAAAAAGAGGCCTATAGCCGCATTTGAAAAACGCAGCTATAGACCACAAAAATGCAGCTATAGGAAGTTTTCTATAGCCGCATTTTCAAACACGGCCTATACTGTGCGACTATAGCCCCCTGCGGGACCTAGAGCTGCGTTTTGAAAAACGCAACTACAGATTATCCTATAGCTGCTTTTTGGACCCCCTATAGCCTCGTTTACACACCCACAAATGCGGGACCTATAGCTGCGTTTTTAAGAAAACACGGCTATAGGTCTGGTTTAGGCTGCATTTAAAATGCGGGTATAGGCCAAGACCTATAGCTGCGTTTTAATGCTACCCAAACTGGGCCTATAGCCGCATTTCTTACAAAACGCAGCTATAGGTCCTGCATTTGTGGGTGTGTAAAAACGCGGTTATAGGTGGTCCAAAACGTAGCTATATGATAATATGTAGCTGTGTTTTTCAAAATGCAACTCTAGGTCCCGACATTGGGTTTTCTTGTAACCGTGTTTTTAAAAACGTGGCTATAGGTTTTAAAATTTTTTTTTTTTTCTATTTTTTTCTTCCTAAACATTCCTGCCCAAAACAAAACCTATAATTCCTGCCAACACTCAACAATTCCCAACCAATTGCAAGCAAACAAAACAAGTTCATATTACATAAACAAAACAAGTTCATTGCCAAAAGATTAATTAGGAAGATCAGATTATTCAATGAAGCCCTATTAGGCAAATGGTTATGGAGATTTGGCACGGAGAGGGGCACTTAATGGAAACATGTAGTTTATGGGGTGAGTTCTTGGAATATATACAGCGTTGGTGGGACAAATTTTCTCATTTATATCAAATGAGGTGGGAGAACCAACCCTATGGACATGTTTTGTGAGAATCAAAATTCTACCCACATAGCCTCCAAGTAGGTCTTCTACTAGAGAACAAAGCTGTAGAGGGCGTGCAAGTGAACTTCCTTAATTATATTCAGTTTTAGAGTCATCACCAACCATTGGTGTGATTGATCACCTAAGTCTAATCAATTTTATCTCCTAAATTAACTAAGAAAACCCTAAAGCTTCAAAGCTAAACTAGGAAATAAAAGAACGTCTCAAACCAAAAATCATAGATAGAATGGCTTTGGGATGAAATTATTAAAATTTAAAAGGGTTTGGTACATAAAATGTTTAGAGGCATTTGGATTTGGAAAGGCTCTTTTAATCCATGCCCAGCCTATTGCCATTCCTTTTTTTAGTGGAGTTGCTTCCACCAAGAAGTTCTTTCTACAATTTTCAATAGACAAAAGTAAACAAACTAAAAAACTATCAGCGTGGGACACTACAAAGGTTTTTGTGGATGTGTTATAGAGGTTGAAGGCTCAAAAGTTTGGGTAGAACTGGAGTTAAATAAAATTTGTTACAGGCAAGTCTGTTTTATCAAGTGAAAATTGTAATACTTGAGCTTCCATCACTTTTTATTAGTTTGAACCAAACGCAGAACAAGATGTTTCCACAGATTCAAATATCCTACACTGAGTTGAATAAAATCTCATCCAAACTCGATCATAAATCATTGCAAGCAACAACAATAGTTTAACATTAAAAGGACAAATTCATGATGAGAATCTGAACCAAATACTGTATGTATAAGAAAAACAAATTGGCTTTCTTTATGTATAAGAAAAACCTGAATCAGTGTTGTTTGGTTTTTTGAGATTCGGGCTCGTTCTGGCTTTCTCATAGTATCTTTTGTGCCTCCAAGACCCAGAAACTCTACCCCAAACAGATTCTAACTAAAAGAAAGTGAAAATAGAGTAAAGCAAACAGAAAGAAAATGAGAATTAACAAATAGGTTGTATGCAAGTGTAAATTGAAAACTAAATTGGAGAACGGAAAACAGATAAAGAAAAGGATAAATATGGGATTACAAGTGGAATTCGAAAGTACAGACTTTTTTACTTTCCCTTTTCATTAGATATTCTTTGGTTTTCTTTTGGATATTTGATGTGGTGAAACTAGTCAAACTACCCTCAAAGAGGCTTTTCCTGAGTTGCGTTGTCTTGCTCAGAAAGAGTGACAATCCCATTAATTCAGGACATCAATCATGACAGAAAAAAAAAAAAGTTCATCAGATGATGATATATGTTACAGCCATGGCACGACTTGCATTTAATTCCAAACCTATCAAAGCAATGGAGGAGAACCACTGGATTGATGTCACTCTGTATAAGCGGCTTCACACAACTACTCATTATACAACTTTCAGAGAACCCAACCTGCAATTATAACAGGCATGCCACATAAGTCTCCGAATATGAAGTAGGCCAAGAGTCTCATCAATTTAAAGTCAAAAAGTAAATAATGTCACAAAATTGGAACTTTGTGAATGAGAAACCTCATAAGTAGATTTCCCATCAAACATCTCACAGTAATGTCATCCAAAACTTCAGCCAATCTAGTCAATGTTTCTTTAGTCCACATTGTAAATATCAGATAGCCAACTCCACAGATCACCACCCATAATTGACCAATCCCGAGAACTTCACCTCTCAAAATGGCTGAGAAGTACTACGGCTAAAAGACCATTTGCAAGGCCACTATTGAGTATTAAGTTTTTTTTTCTCTTCTTTCTTTTTGATAATCAAGTGTTAAGATTTTAAGTAGAAATGACGGTGGATTCCACAGCAAAAGAGTGATTGGGACACAACTACTTTTTTTTTTTTTTTTCAGAGCTTGCAAAAATGGTAAACCAATCACAACAAGTCACACATATTAAAACCATCTGCACTAGTGAGGGAAAAAAAAGTTTCAGTTTACTACAGAGACTGTAAAAATACAATTATTCTGCTGGATTTTCATGACATTGAACTGCTTATCTTAGTAAAATAATTTTTATTATGGATGCACTTATTATATTACTTATACTTAACACACATGAATTAATACGAAAAAAAAAAAACCATCAGGAGAAATATAAATAAATTGATCATCCACCCAAGACCAAGAGAAAAAACTTGATCTCAAAACTAAGTACAGTTCCAGTTCCATGGTCCTGTAATGTAATGTAATATGGAAATAAAAGGAATACATACTGATAGGGGTAAAGCTCCCACCAGACGCCGGCAGCCTACACGGGCTGACGGTTCGATTCATGATGACGGACATACATGACGGGCGCCGAACCCTGACGACACGACTCTTAGGGGGCGACAGGACTAGTCATGGAGCACTAGGGCCCATCTTGCCATCTACGCTTCCCTGTGAACATGAGTCTTGTCGCGTACGCTACTATTTGGTCAGATGTCTTGCGCAGCACGATTGCCCCCAAAGAATATCTTGCCCAACACACTTGGCTGCCCAAGAGGTATCTTGTACCCCACGCCACTCAGGGGCAATTCTGATAAAGTGGTATCTTCTCCAGAACACCCTGGCCAAGGGCCTCTACTACTACTATAAATACTTCCAAGCCCTCCAAAATCGAGGTACGCATACTAAGACCCCAACTCTGCCACTCTAGAGTTGTGAGCAATACTAACTTAACCATCGGAGGGTCGTTGGCCGATACCACACCGGTACTTCCCTTTGAGGTTCTCCTCACCTGTGCAGGTTAGTCCGAAGTACGTGAAGGCCCTGCAGCTTACTGAGTTGATTCACGACATCATCAGTTGGCGCCTTCTGTGGGAAATCGCGAGTGCGTAGATTCGATTACGCGCTTTCCGGACAAAGAATTGCATGGTACTCACGCGTTCAAAGACGACCACATGAATGACCAAGGCAGCGAACAACGCACCACGACCCTCGAGAGACAAGTCCAGACTCTGGCGGCCGCGGTGGAACGCCTCACGAAACGCAACAACGACTTGGAAGAACAGCTGCTGCAGAGGAATGCGACGGGTGACAACCAGGGAGAAAATCAGGAGGAAAGCAGTGCCGAGGAGAAGAATCATGGAGGCCCTGAGGGAAGCCATGCTTTGAGCCGGCCTGAAAGACAGGAGACAAACCGTCCGTCGGCAGACGGCCATGCCCAGCCTAACATGGTCGTGGAAATGCAGATGATGAAGGAACGCATGGACTTCATGATGAACGCTCTCAAGGGTCGGGTTTCGAACGACCTCGACGACCTTGTCCAGCGCACGGACTCGCCCTTCACCACACATGTCATCTTATTCCCCACACCACCGAAGTTCCGCATGCCCCAGATGGAAAGCTATGATGGGTCTAAAGACCCGTTAGACCATTTGGAGTTGTTCAAAACGTTGATGTACTTACACGGCGTGCCGGACGAAATCATGTGCCGGGCCTTCCCCGCGACGCTAAAAGGCCCCGCAAGGACCTGGTTCGGCAGGCTGGCGCCCAGCTCTATCGGTCACTTCAGGGAGTTGAGCGGTCAGTTTGCCTCGCATTTCATTGGGGGGCATAGGCACAAAAAATCCACCGCGTGCCTAATGAACATTAAACAGCGGGAGGATGAGACGCTGAGATCCTATATAGCCTGCTTCAACAAAGAGGCACTCTCAATCGATGAGGCGGACGACAAGATACAAGTAGCCACATTCACAAACGGGCTGCGGAAGGGTAAATTCCTGTTCTCTCTATACAAAAATGACCTGAAAACTATGTCAGACGTGTTTTACAGGGCGATTAAATACATAAATGCGGAAGACGCATTACTGGCCCGGGAAGAGAAGCCTCCCAAGAAGAGGGAAAGGCAAGAAGATGCGCGACAAGATAAGGGCGGAAGAAGATGCCTCGGATAGGAGAATGCCGAGACGACAAGTGCAAGAAGCTCCCCGCTGGAAAATTCACAAGCTTCACCCCCTTAACGGCTCCGATCGACCAAGTCCTAATGCAGATCAAGGATGACGGGTCCCTGACCTTTCCAGGAAAACTGAAGAGTGACCCTAATAGACGACCCAAAGACAGATATTGCCGCTTCCACCGAGACCACGGCCACGACACCGCTGATTGTTATGATTTGAAGTAGCATATCAAAACCTTGATCAGGCAGGGAAGACTGCAGAGATTCGTCAGCCGAGAAAAAACCGAAGCACCTCGGCAAGAACAAGTCCCTTACCGGGATAATGAGCATCCCAGACCACCCATAGGGGACATAAGGATGATTATAGGGAGTGCGGCAGCCGTCGGCTCAACTAAGAAGGCTCTAAAATCCTACCTCAGGGCAGTTCAGAATGTCCAAGCTGCAAACCTCGTCCAGAAGAAACCGCGGATTAACAGCCTCACTATGGAATTCACGGAAGAAGATGCCCCACATCTCCATCATCCGCACGACGACGCCCTTGTCGTCAACATCCAGATAGGAGACTATAACACATACCGGGTCTTAATCGACAACGGAAGCTCCGCAGATATCCTCTACTACCCGGCGTTTCAACAGATGCGGATTGACAAGGAACGCTTGGTCCTTGCCAAAGCCCCCTTCACCGGGTTCGGAGGGACCAGGGTATACCCCCTCGGCTCGATCACATTGCCAGTCACAGTCGGGGAGTACCCTCGGCAGGCCACCAGAGACGTTACCTTCCTAGTCGTCGATTGCTCCTCTACCTACAACGCAATCATAGGGCGGCCCACGCTCAACGCCTGGAAGGCTGCCACCTCGACCTATGCCCTAAAGGTCAAGTTCCCTATCGAGCATGGGGTAGGGGAGCTGTGGGGAGTCCAGGTAGCCGCACGAGAATGCTACGTCGCAATGGTAGAAATGGATAGCCAATTGCAAACACTAAGCATAGAGCAGAGGGCGGGGGCAGAACCCGTAGAGGAGCTTGAAGAAATAGTCCTTGACGATTCCCGGCCTGACAGAACCACCCGGGTCGGCGTCCTCACAGGCCCCTCAGTTCGCCAAGCACTCGTGGCCATCCTCAAGGAAAACCAAGATGTATTCGCCTGGAGCCATGAAGACATGCCGGGAATCGACCCTTCAGTCATGGTACATAGGCTGAACGTAGCACCCACTTTTCGGCCCGTCAAACAGAAGAAGTGGGTGTTCGCTCCGGAGAGAGACCGTGCAGTGGCAGAGGAGGTCGGCAAGTTACGGGAAGCAGGGTTCATCTGGGAAGTATACTGCCCCGACTGGTTGGCCAATGTGGTAATGGTCAAGAAGGCTAGCGGGAAGTGGCGGATGTGTGTAGATTTCACGGACCTGAATAAGGCGTGCCCCAAGGACAGCTATCCCCTCCCTCGAGTCGACACACTGGTAGACTCTACGGCCCGGCACCAGCTACTGAGCTTTATGGACGCCTTCTCTAGGTACAACCAGATTTAGATGGACGAGGCAGATCAAGAAAAGACCTCATTCGTCACCAGCCAGGGGCTATTCTGCTACAATGTGATGTCGTTCGGACTAAAGAATGCGGGTTCCACATACCAGAGGCTCATGAACAAAATGTTCGCCAACCAGATAAGGAGGAATGTTCAAGTATACGTCGACAACATGCTGGTAAAAAGCCAAAAGGAGGAGGATCATCTAAGCGATCTCGAGGAAACATTCGGAACCCTCCGTTCCTATAAGATGAAGCTCAACCCGTCGAAATGTGCATTCGGGGTGACGGCAGGCAAAATCCTCGGCTTCATGGTCTCTCAGAAGGGCATCGAGGCCAACCCAGACAAGATCAGGGCAATAATGGAGATGAATGTAAAAGAAGTTCAAAGTTTGAACGAGAAGGTGGCAGCCCTGAACAGATTCGTATCAAGGGCAACGGACAAATGCCTCCCCTTCTTCCGCACATTGAAGAAAACATTCGAGTGGACAGACGAATGTCAGAAGGTGTTCGAAGAATTAAAGGCTTATCTCTCATCCCCTCCATTGCTGAGTCCTTCACAGCCAGGGGAAGAACTCTTCCTCTACTTAGCCGTCTCCCCAGCAGCCGTCAGCGCAGCCTTGATCAAAGAAGAGGACGGGGTCCAGAAACCCGTATACTACGCTAGCCGAGCGTTTCAAGGAGCAGAAGGAAGGTACCCGCCCATGGAGAAACTCGTCTTTGCCCTAGTCACCGCGGCTCGAAAGCTCAAACCCTACTTCCAAGCTCACATAATAGTCGTCCTAACCGACAAGCTCTTGCGACGAGCAATGCACAACCCAGAAGCCGCTGGTCGTTTGGCCCTATGGGCGATCGAGTTGACTGAGTTTGATATTCGGTACAGCCCGCGTACCGCCATCAAGGGACAGGCAGTAGCTGATTTTATTGCCGAGTTCACCAGCACGGAAAACAAGGGGGCAGATGCATTTCCCCCATGGAGTGTATAAACGGACGGGTCGTCAACAAGACAAGCCGGTGGTGTTGGTGTCGTACTCCATTCCCCCGAGGGAGATCAAATCGATTGTATGATCCGGCTGGACTTTCCCATCACCAATAATGAGGCGGAGTACGAAGCCTTGATAGCTGGGTTGGACCTCGCCAAAGCAGCAGGTGCAGCCCGAGTGATCGTCTCCTGCGACTCTCAGGTCGTCGTCAACTAAGTCAATGGAGACTACGAGTGCAGAGGCGACAGAATGAAAAAATACCTCCATCATGCAAAGAGAAGGGTAGACGAACTGAAGGCAGAGATAGTCCAGGTCCCTAGAGATGAAAATGAACAAGCTGACCGCCTTGCCAAAGCCACTTCGTCAGAGCAGGGGACCAACACTGACAGTGTGCTCTATTTTGTGCAGGTTTCTCCACTAATAGACTCTATCGAAATGCAGGAAATAGGCCCTGAGAGTAACTGGACCACGCCATTGGTCTCTTACCTGAAAGATGGCGTCATACCGGATGGAAAAGAAGCTGTCAGAAGGTTGAAAGTCCGAGCGTCCAGGTTCGTATTGATAAAGGACGTCCTATACAAAAGGGGTTTCTCTCGCCCATACCTAAGGTGCCTAGGTCCCGAGGAAGTGGACTATGTCATGCGGGAGGTGCATGAAGGAATATGCGGAAACCATTCAGGTTCAAGATCACTGGCGCACAAGTTGATTCGGGCCGGGTACTACTGGCCCACGATGCAAAAAGATGCCCAAGCCTACTTCAAAGCTTGCGACAAGTGCCAGAGGTTCAGCAACGTCATCAGGCAGCCGCCCGTGGAGCTTACACCCGTGACGGCCCCGTGGCCGTTCGCTCAATAGGGACTAGACATTATGGGGCCATTCACAACGGCCATACGACAGCTAAAGTTCCTGATAGTAGGCATAGACTACTTCACGAAGTGGGTAGAAGCTGAAGCTCTAGCCACCATTACAGAAAAGAATGTGCGAAGCTTTGTCTGGAAATCTATTGTATGCAGGTTTGGGATCCCTAGGGTCCTAGTCTCGGACAATGGCAAACAATTCGACAATGACCCATTCCGAGAGTTCTGCTCGCAGTTGGGGATAAAGAATCAATACTCCTCCCCAGCCCACCCCCAGGCCAACGGTCAGGTAGAAGTAACGAACCGGTCCTTGCTGAAGATTATCAAGACCCGGCTCGAGGGGGCAAAGGGGATATGGCCTGAGGAACTACCCAGCGTGTTATGGGCTTATAGGACAACGGTAAGGACCCCTACAGGAGAAACGCCATTCCGGTTAACCTACGAAAGCGAAGCAGTCATCCCGGCAGAAGTAGGACTCACAACCTACAGGGTAAACGCCTACGATGAAAGCAGGAACAACGAGGCCTTACACCTACAGCTAGATCTAGTCAACGAAATCAGAGCAGCTGCAGAGCAAAGGCTCGTTAAGTACCAGGATCGAATGGCTAAGCACTACAATTCCCGAGTTAGATACAGGGACTTCAGGGTCGGAGACCTCATTCTAAGAAGAGTCATGGGCGCCGCCAGGGACCCTACCCAAGGAAAGCTCGGCCCCAACTGGGAGGGACCATACCGAATCACGTCATGGCAAAGGAAGGGCACCTACCACCTGGAAACACCGGAAGGTCAGAAACTGCCCCACCCATGGAATGCCGAGCACTTGCAAAAGTATTACCAGTAAGAAAAATGGCAACCCCATACTTGTAATCTGTTTTGATGTATTTGGAAACTCAAAGGGCATGTTTTCCCCTTCGTAAAAGTTATACAAGATTCAGAAGTTCATTCAAAATCCCTTCTACATTTTGTAAAGTGTTAAAAACCGTGATGCACCGAAGTCGACGGCACTAAAGCCGACGACCCAAGCCGACAAATCTACAAGGCATAAAAGCGTCAAGCATAAAAGCTGACGGCTTAAAAGCCAGCGTCCTAAAAAGAATCTACGAGGCATAAAAGCGTCAAGCATAAAAGCGTCAAGCATAAAAGCGTCAAGCATAAAAGCGTCAAGCATAAAAGCTGACGGCTTAGAAGCCAACGTCCTAAAAAGAATCTACGAAGCATAAAAGCGTCAAGCATAAAAGCTGACGGCTTAGAAGCCAACGTCCTAAAAAGAATCTACGAGGCATAAAAGCGTCAAGCATAAAAGCTGACGACTTAGAAGCCAACGTCCTAAAAAGAATCTACGAGGCATAAAAGCGTCAAGCATAAAAGCTGACGGCTTAGAAGCCAATGTCCTGAAAAGAATCTACAAGGCATAAAAGCGTCAAGCATAAAAGCTGACGGCTTAGTAGCCAACTACATTATCCTATTAGGATCAAAGCCAAAAGCCTAAGTCTAATAGACGACGGCATAAAAGGCGACGGCTCAAAGCCAACTACATTATCCTATTAGGATCAAAGCCAAAAGCCAAAGTCTAAATGACGACGGCATAAAAGGCGACGGATGAAAGCCAACTACAGGGATAAGAGCCAAAAACCTAAGTCTAATAGACGACGGTATCACGGACGACGGCTCAAAGCCAAATACATTATCCTACAAGGATAAAAGCCAAAAGCCAAAGTTTAATAGACGACGGCATCTAGGGCAACGGCCCAAAGCCGACTGCATCGTCCTTGGTTGATATACAGTGCCTAAATATTAAAAGCATACAGATCAAAGGCTTGTAAAGTTGACGGTTCCACAAAGCTCAAACAAAGTATGAAGGAACTATTCATAAAGCTTAAGTAAACGCAAGCAATATATACAAAGACAAGTTTAAAATGGAAAATACATTAATAAAAGTGCCTTTAAAGGAATCATTGTTCTTGACGGTTCAAAAATTGACCGTTCCACAAAAAAAAAAAAATTTTACAAAACTATTCGACGGAGGAGTCAACGGCTTTAACTTCTTCTTCTTCGCCATGTTCAGACTCCTGAGTGGCCTTCGCTACCCCGTCTTCTCGGCTCCCAGCAACTTTGGCATCTTGGTCCTCACCAAACAATTGATCAGTGCTACCGGAAGCCTCAGGGAGGACGGATGTCTGGGCTTGAGCCTCGTCGATGCCGACCTTGGAGAGATCCAACTCAGGGTATAGGGCCTTGACCTGACGGACGACGTCATCAAAACCGTCCGCAAAGGTGCCGCCCAACTCCGTCAGGTTGACGTCGGAATCGCGATATTCCTTGATAGCATCGTCCTTAGCCTGACGGAGTTGGTCCTTGACGGACAGAATCTCTTTCTCCTTGTCGACAAGGACCATCTGTAGTACTTCCGTCTGCTTCTCCAACTGGGCCCTCTCTTCCTCGTAGATGGAAAGCTTTTTATCCATCTTCACTTTGTAAGTCTTATGCTGGGAAAGCTCATCCTCCGTCAACACTGCCTTGGCCCGTACCCAGCCCAGAGCCGTCTCCTGATGGACACAACGGTCCAGAAGACCCTTCATCGTAACGACGGCCTAGAAAGGAAACGGTCGAGAAGACCCTTCATCGTAACGACGGCCTAGAAAGGAAACGGTTCGGGTCAGACAGGACGGTCACACAAAAAAGAAGAAAAAAGATTGAAGTTAAACATCATGACGGACAGAAGATTTACCTGAGCAAGGCTGAAGAGACCCGTTTCGCCCATGGCCTCCGTCGAGTGATTCCCAAGGTCCGCGTAGTCGTCAGCTGTTATGATCGACGATAGCTTTTCAATAGCATATCTGGAATCCTCACAAAGGAGGACGGGTGGCTTCTCCACCCAGTAGCCAGGACCGCCCATCATCAATCCTTTCCCCTTCCCGTGCTTGACGGGGACCTTCTTCACCTCAGCCTCGAGGCCGAAGACTGTCTCGGGAGTGACCTTGGCCTTTTTGGGTAGACGGTCTATCTCTTGGTTTAGCTTTCTTTTTATGACGGGCGGCTTTGGCACGCCCGTCCCTGTTGCTTGGGCATCCTTTTTCCTCGCAGCTGCCTGCTGCTTGATTATGGCCCTCCTCTTGGCCTCGTCCATCTCTGCAAGGAACGGTACATGAGTTGATGATAAAAAATGGCTAAGTGAAAAGTTCAGGTGAACGGACTTACGTTTTCTAACTTGTTTCTCGTACTTCTCGGCTTCCGGGGACGGTTCAGGTCCGTCACAATGCCAACAGATGGTCTTCAAGTTTACCAAATCGGCCCAAGACCTCTCCTTCAACTCAGACTTCTGAAAAATTTTCTCCAAGAAGCTCCAATCTTCAAACGACACCTGCGGACGGTCTTGCGCTGAAGAAAGAAGATAGTTAGAAATGGACGGTGCATGCTATCTAGCAAAGAAAAAAGAGAGCAGATGGATACCAGACGGGGGCAAGACACCCCATGTTGTGTCGACGGGCATGAACTCGATCTCGCCAGGCTCACACATCCACTCATCCCCGTCCATAAAGAAATATCTAGACTTCCAGTCCCTATTGGAATCTGGAGTATCACTCACTAACCTCAACAAGGGCTTCCTAGCAGTAAAAGTATACATCCCTCTAGATTTTGTAATCTCTACCGGATGGTAGCAGTGGAAGAACTCTTCCACCGTCAGCCTTTTCTTCCCCGTTGACATGGACCCGTACAAGACCTCCACCCCAATGAAGATTCTCCACGCGTTAAGGGAGACTTGATTGACAGACAATCCAAAATAGTGAAGGAGTTGACGGTGTAGTCTAGTTAAGGGAAACCTCAACCCGGCCTTGAGCATTTGCTCGTAGACCCCGACACCCCTGACACCGTGGTAGTAGCACTTCTCTCCTGGGTGGGGTAGACGGAGGGGTATGTTGACGGGTATTTGGTATTTACTCCTAAGCGTCTTAAAGTGGGACTCTTTAATTGTGGAGAAGAAATCGTTCACCGTCCATAGGGAAAGCATAATGAACTTCCTCATCCCATCACTACCTACGACGGATTGGATTTGAGGCTCATCTCCCCCTAGGCCATCACTAAGGTTGCTCTCAGCCCTACCACTACTTGGAGTAGAAGAGGTGGCAAACGTGCTCTCTTCACTTGAACTTGATGTTGCAGGATCCTTTGGACCCGACGGATGGACTTCATCGTAGCCCGCCCCGTCACGGACAAACGATTGATTACTGGACGCGCTAGACATGTCACCTACACGTGACAGAAAACCCTAAGTTCAACTGCCTAAGGATACATGACGGTGTTAAAAATGAGCAAGCAGAGATGAATACTTACCGGTTGTTTTCACTGCTGAAGTATGTAACTGACGGTTGCAAGAATGTGACGGGCTCTCTGGTTGACGGATCGGATGCTTCTTCTGCTAGGTGAACGGATGCGCTCTGATCGTTTGTTTTCAGTGAAAAGTGAGAAATGAGGGAAAAGAAGGGAGGCTTTTATATGAGGGGTATCGCGGGAGACGAAGGGACGCCTCGTTCCAAGCACACGGTCCACGGGTCGATGACACGTGTCCTGCATTTATTACCCAACATTTATTACTAAATGACTGCCTGTCTATTCGACTCTTGGTGTGGATTGAAACCGTCACCCCATTAGTCCGTCCCCTGCCTGTTCACGGACTGATGGGCTGAGGGGGCACCTGATAGGGGTAAAGCTCCCACCAGACGCCAGCAGCCTGCACGAGCTAACGGTTCGATTCATGATGATGAACATACATGACGGGCGCCGGACCCTGACGACACGACTCTTAGGGGGCGACAAGACTAGTCATGGAGCACTAGGGCCCATCTTGCCATCTACGCTTCCCTGTGAACATGAGTCTTGTCGCGTACGCTACTATTTGGTCAAATGTCTTGCGCAGCACAATTGCTCCCAAAGGATATCTTGCCCAACACACTTGGCTGCCCAAGAGGTATCTTGTACCCCACGCCACTCAGGGGCAATTCTGGTAAAGTGGTATCTTCTCCAGCACACCTTGGCCAAGGGCCTCTACTACTACTATAAATACTTCCAAGCCCTCCAAAATCGAGGTACACATACTAAGACCCCAACTCTGGCACTCTAGAGTTGTGAGCAATACTAACTTAACCATCAGAGGGTCGTTGGCCGGTACCACGCCGGTACTTCCCTTTGAGGTTCTCCTCACCTGTGCAGGTTAGTCCGAAGTACGTGAAGACCCTGCAGCTTACTGAGTTGATTCGCGACATCATCACATACTTTTACAGGGAGTCTCTCTATTCGCTGAGCCAAAGAACGAGCAAATAGGTCTTTGATTTTCTCAACCTCCTTAGGAAGAAATGAGGGAAACCCACCAGCAGAACCAGTGTCAGCACCAGTTTTATTATCCTTTACGTTATATACGTGATTTTTTTTTTTTCACTCAGCCTTAAAAATCTATCTAACCTAGACATTGAAAGTGAATCGTGATTATTCAAACAAGTAAAAGCACCTCCCTCGAAAAGAAAATCTAGCAAAGCATGTTCTAATATAAACTCAGAAAATCCCAAATCTTTGTGGTTCTTTTTGCCCCTCCTTTCACTTGAAAAATGGACAATGGTAAATCTCTCCCCCCCCCCCCCCCCCCTCCCCCGCCCCCCAACCCCACCCAATGCACCAAGGTACATTGCGCCAACTATCCAATTCTGCTAACTCCTCCCAAAGCTGCCTTATGTTTCCATCAATAATAGGACCATAAACTCTAGAGTAAACCCAATTTAAGTCATCTTCCGTGTTTTGGAATTTACAAGTAATAGAATACTCCCCCACTGCCTCTTCAACTTTTTCAACAACTCTTCTATCCCACATTAACAAAATATTACCAGATGCTCCTAAAGGTTCTAAATGAAACCAATATACAAAGGTGTTCCCCCAGATGCTTCTAACAATATTTCTAGACATTGACTCCATTTTAGTTTCTTAAAGGCATATAAATCTACTTTCTGCCATGTCATAAATTCTTAATTCTGTTTGTTTCTACCCCATCATTCCACAATCAAATTTTCAGATGCATAATGATTGTAATAGAAAGCCTTGAGCTCTTCTTGAGGTTCCTCCACTACCTTCACCTTTTTTGTATCAATGGAGCAACCCAATTTCTTCAATTTCCGCACCCCCTTAGCCATACATCTTGGGCTCTATTTGATTTAGTTGATTTGAAGATGAATTTGGTTGATCAGGCTTTTGAATTGAAGGAGCTACCAGAATTGTTTTTTGCTCTCATCTCATCTCATGAGACTAGTTTTTGAGAATAGAAAACTAAAAACATTCTCAAACAGGGCCTAAGTGTTTTTATCAAAAGAAGGAAAGACCACTAAGCCATGCAATGCCCAGAGCACCAAAGCCTCAGTGTCTAGTTCAATTAAATTCTTAAATAAATAGTGTGCTCAAATGCTTCTTTTGAAACATTCCATGCGATTTTAGTCTGTTACTCTCTCCTCACCCAAAGATCTACATTAGCTTATAAGCTTGATTTGAAAGCAAGCAAAAGGACGTCCGAAGAAATGGGAATAACAAGAAGTTACATTATCAATTCCATAGAAAAACATTAATGGGGAAGCTAACTAAAGATTTACATTATCTTTTTGTCTGGTATGGAACAAAAAGATGGGCGTTCTTTATGTTCATTAACATAGTAGTCCTTACAAAAGGATTTTTAGTTCAAAGCACTAATTCCAAAATTTGAAGTATTCTGAATTCTTAATTGGTCAGTGTCAAGTGGCCTTAAAACTATTCTGTTTTGCGTTTTTTAGTCCTGTCTGCCGAAAAGCTCCCTCAAAATCAAGCAGTTAAGGTTTTATCACTTATTAAATGACAAGTGCATTTATAACCTATTTCATGGAAAGGGATTACAGTTCACATACACAACTGAATTTAAAGATTCTTACCAGGCGCTGCATGTTAATTAATTTGCTTATATCCATAGGTATGTCAACTGCAAAATAAAAAATAAAAATTGAACTTGAGTAGGAGACAGGTGTTAAATGTTAACAACACGAAGGTGTTATTTAAAAAAAAAAAATCAATTTCTCACTGCTAAATCAAGAACAGAAAACTGTGAGAACAAGTCTGAAAGAGTCTTTTTCACCGATGTAAACCCGATGACTTGGGATATTCAGAGGAAAAAGAACATTACCTATTTTATTGTGGGTTAAATCAAGAGTCCGTACAGATCTATCCAGGTCGAAAACTTCATTTAGGAATGCCTGTTGAAGAGAAATAAAGTATCCATGAGTAAAATGGTAACTCTTCAACTGGTATCATAGTATTAGCATCCACAAATTCACTTCATAGTTTTACACAAATTGACAGGTACTGATTAATGATGCTGTTTTTCATATTATATATGCATGCATAAAGCAGTTCACTTTTATGCATTGAAAATATATCCATGTTGGTATTTATGTGTCTCCATATTGATCAGATCAAAACATGCAGTGACTACTTTAATTGCTAACATTAATGCATAGATCAAACCATCCTATCTAATCATTTCACTGTTGTCCAAGATATGCAACAAAACTGAAAAGCAACCAACGAAAAACTTTAATATTCTCAACAATACTAGAACCCATTTCACTTCAATTAGAACTCTCTTCTACTCTAAATTACATACAACCCACACTAAATCAAAACCACTCTGAGCAAAACCGGGTGACCTCCCCTAAAAGAAACAAAACTTTTTTCAGTTTTAAAAACTCCATGATTGAGAACAAAACAAATACTTTTTCTGGTTCCACATGGCACACAAATATACATAAAAAAACATTAAAAAAAAAATCGCTGTGACTTTTTCTATATAAACAAGCTGTCAATCTCAAGTACCTCACATCCAATCAACTCTTACTCAATATAACTCCAAACACAATGAGGGGTCATAATTTTTAATCCTTGGCTCATGCGCAAACAATCACGCCCCTCATCCACACACAAAGATATATATCAGTGTTTGATTATATGATAAAGTTAAAGAAACCCAATTCCTAAAATCACAAATTGATCAAGATTAAGCAGCACCCACTTATCCTTTCAATTCAATAGATAATTCAACGACCCACAAGCCCAAAAAAGGAGAAGCACAAACATAATGAATGCACAGAGGAACCACCCAAAGCTAAAGACAAATTGCACAAACATATATCACAAATTGCTAATTCATGCCTTTCATATAAATAATGCAACAGTTGTCACCTACCAACAAAATAATGGAACCTAGCACATGGAGACACCCTCTTCTAGCTGGCTTTTGTGTGTGTGTGTGTGTGTATAAAATTAATAACTCATGAAACCCTAAACAATGGATTCCAATTAGGTTAATTGGTAAATTAAAGTCTCTTGCTGTTGAATAACTAAAATCCTATGGTTGAAAAGAAATAGGATGAAAATAATGTATCAACCAATAAATACAAAACAAAAGAAAAGGTTGAAAGTGTATTTGTTACCGTTGGGGAGATTGAGAGAGGTCCAAGTGAGATTGAGAGAGAGGTTGTTTTGTTCCTGCAAGAAATCAACAAAATATCAAAATCAAAACCGTAAATCAAAAATCAAAGTCCATTTAAACCCTAAGTCGGAACCCTAAATCGAAAATCGAAACCCTAAACCTAAAATCGAAATCCTAAATCGAAATCAAAGTCCATTTAAACCCAAAATCGGAACCGTAAACCTAAAATTGAAGCCCTAAATCGAAAAACAAAGTCCATTTAAACCTAAAATCGAAACCCTAAACCAAAAATCGAAACCCTAAAACAAAAATCAAAACAAACATTTTAAAAAACTTACACTCGACCTTCTGAGAGTGTCTTCAGTGAGATTGAGGGTTCAAGAGAGAGAGAGGGAGAGACAGAAGGCAGAGCTGGTGAGATCGAAGAAGGAGTAGAATCGCGATGAGAAGGGAATCGCGATGAGAAGGGTCTGAGAGTAGAATCGCGATGAGAAGGGAATGGAGATGAGGGAAGAGCGGAGATAGGAAGGGGATTCGGAGAAGGTGGGAAGTGAGGGAAGGAGGGGAGTGTGTTGGATCGAGAGGGAGCTTGAGAGTCGAGAGTGGGATTTTTTTTTTTTTTTTTGTAAAACGCGTTTGAGAGTTTTTTTGTGAAGTGAGAGTGTTTAATGTTTTTTTTTTTTTTTTTGTAAATGGAGCCATGTTTAACCAAACGCAGCTCCAGACAGGTTGGAGCTGCGTTTAGTTAAACGCAGCTCCCATACTAAACGCAGCTCCCGTAAGGCATTTGAGCTGCGTTTAATAAACGCAGCTCCACACATATTGAAAAAAATTAAATAAAAAAAAACTGATGATGGGTCTTAAGCTGTGTTTTGAAAACGCAGCCCAACTAAACGCAGCGTCATCCCTTCAAAACGCGGCTTCAGAGCTACTCTATAGCCGGGTTTAGTAAAAGCGACTTCAAATCTAGGGGTGGAGCTGCGTTTTTGACAAACGCAGCTCAAACTACCCCCTATAGCTGCGTTTTTAAAAAACGCAGCTAAAAAACGCGGCTTAAAAACACGTTTTTTGTAGTGTGACTTCGCAATATCATGGTCAAGTCTATTACCAAATCTAACAACATGGGTAAATTTCCGTAAAACAAAAGAGATTTATCAGATATAATAGCTGCTATGGACTAGCGGAGTAGCATTGTGTAATTACTTATGGGGTCTGTAACATTACTTGCAAACCCTCCTATTATCTCCTCTTAAGCCAACTTGACTGAGAAACAGAGCTGCTTGAGCTTCGGCCCACAAAGGATCATCACCATCATGATCTCAGTTGCCTCTAAAAACTATATTTGACCACATTAGACAATATGCACACTTTTACTTCAATTCAACTCAACAATTAATACAGAGGAGCAATCTTTTCAACAACTTCTAATTTTCTTTTTTAAGGGAATCTTTTCAACAAATTAAGTAAGGTTATATCCCATGAATTAACCCGAATATCCTGCCACTTGAACTGAAAGATAATAGTGGCAAAATATTTGACTTTCTATTTTCAA